>LUGF01000950.1:211013-231706 GCA_001625245.1 Calycopis cecrops
ATAAGCTCTATTGCCTCGGAGTAGGGTTATAATTCATCTAACTCCATGGCTACTTGTTGTCTCCCATTTTAGGTGTCGCAAATCGCAATACAAGAGCAGTTTAAGCACGTTTGTAATAGGGAATATGCATGTATTTTTTTTATATTTTTAAATGATAATTTACATAATTACATTAATGTAAAAAAAATATCAGCGCTGAAAAAACAATATTAAGTTAAAAAGAAATGTTTCAAATTAGTAGGCCGATAACAGCTTTTTAAACGATCGCCATTTTGCCGCGCTGACATGACGTCACGCATCATAACAACCACCAATGGCAATGCTCCAATGCTCGTGAACATGCTCGTGAACAATGATGTTATTTATGAACTTTGACGTCACAATTCGTTTCGACCAATGGCGTGCGTTTCACCTAATTCAATCTTCCCGCATAATTTTTGCACTTTTCAATAATTACACTAGTCAACACAAAAAAAATATCGTAAAAACTATGTAGTATATTTTGTAGATATACTCACTCCTATTACCAGAAAAATATTAATTTTCTTATATCACGTCTAAAACTAACACAATATTTGAATTTCGAAAAACATCTTTTTAAACTTATTTTGAGCGTAGATGTAACATTATACACAGTTGTTAAGCTTAAAAAATCAGTTGATGATATTACTATCAACATGTCCCATGTTTGTACGAATTCTCCTGATTTGTTTTGCTCTTTTTTACTCTTTATTGACGCATCTAATACAAGTTTAAAAGCTGTCTTACTCCACAATGGAAATAAATTTCCATCGTTGCCAGTAGCTTATGCTGCACATTTTAAAGAAACATATGATGCACTGAAAAGTATTTTAGATAAATTCAAGTATAACACACATAAATGATTGATTTGTGCGCACTTAAAAGTTGTTGCTTTACTTTTGGGGCTACACACTGGTTACACCAAGTATTGTTGTTTTACATACAGAAAACTTGGCCTTCAAGAACTACTTACATTCTAGGACAAAAGAATGTTAAATTTTATAGTTTAGTTGATCCTCAAAGTGATATTACCGCCTCTGCACATTAAACTTGGGTTAATCAAAAACTTCGTAAAAGCGATGAACAAGGATAGTCCCGGATTTAAGTTTTTGGGAAACAAGTTTCCTTCTTTGAGCAAAGCCAAAATTAAGGAAGGGATATTTGTAGATCCGGATGTCAAGATCATAAAAGATTCTGAATTCATTTCAAGCCTAAATGAAGTAGAAAAAGAAGCCTGGACTTCATTCGTCGCAGTCACTGAAAACTTCTTAGGGAATCATAAATCTCCGTAATATGTTGATCTTGTTGATAAAATGTTGCAAGCTTTTCATAAAATGATATGCAATATGTCTTTGAAAATACATTTTCTGGACTCGCATTCGGACTTTTTCCAGAGAATATGGGCGCAATGGTTGATGAACATGGTGAGCGATTCCACCAAGATATAGCTGTGATTTAAAAACGATATCAAGGGAAATGGAACCCTGCAATGCTAGCAGCTTATTGCTGGTTGACAATAAGAGAGTTACCAACCATAGAATACCATCGACAAACAAAAAAAAATGAAGAAGGGAGTTTTTTTAGTCCAAAATAAATTTATATAAGTGTAAAAATGGTTAAAAAAGTGCAAAATTCAAATCTGAATATATCACAAAATTGTGACGTGATAGAAAACTTTTATTTGGCTTTCTACATTATTTCTGGTTCAGAGAATACGAATTACATAAAATTGTTTACGATACATTTTTTTTTATTTTTTTTGTTGACTAGTGTTATTTTCTGATTGAAAACAAAATTATACAAAAAAATATTAATACGTATACTAGTACCACGTTTATAAGTTACATCGGTTGTCGTCGTCGGCGCAGAAGAGTACTTACATAAACCGATGTAATCCGATATATCACACCAATTTAATAAAAACCTTATTCTTCAAACCATAAGGTTGAAAATATAACAACACGTGCGCTCGTGCTATCTAGCTCACACTATCTGTACACTGCGTGGCAATGAAATTGACTCATAATATTATAATATTTATTATGAAGACTATTACTACTTTTATTTATTTATTTTATCCTTACTTTTTATTGAACTATATACATATTTGTAAGAGCTAGTGGCATAGTGCATTACAGCGAAACTGAACAGGCACGACCAGGAATATTATACCTCTCGTTTATATGATACCACCGTTATGTGAAATATTTGTTGTCGCGTTTCGTGTAGTTTGGGGGTCCATTTTTTAGGAGTGCTGAAAGCAGGGCCACTTGTTGACGCAACAACCGCACACGATTCTTTCAGGATAACACTAACTATCTTTCGCGATATTCCAATCGCTCGTGCAGTACGTTCCATAACATTCTGGAAATCATCTTTAGTGAATACTTTATTTTTAGATAGCTGAGATTCACTTTTCATGAATTGATGCACATTATGTATTATTTGCCTGGCTTGGCTTTTTATAGGCCGTCCTCTTTTAAGCGAAGACATTTGTAAATAAAATAAATACTAAACGTAACTATTAATTTTGTCCTCAAGTGTATGCGTATACGACTAAAGTTAGTATGAATGACAATTTACGTTGGACTGAATGAAAGTTGACACTAGACTAAAAGAAATGGCGTTTGTCAATATGGCGCGCTCTCGTTTGGCCAATGGCAGTCAAAGAATTTTCCGCGCAAAAGTACAGCCTGCTGATTGGCTGAAATATTTTCGCGCCTTTCAAAATAATGCGTTCTGCGCAGGTACATCGATGTAACTTATTAAAATGGTACTAGTATACGCACATCTACAGGAAAAGACTTTACATATAAAAAAAATTATCATTATTTGAATCATACGCATATTCCCTATTGCATCTAACGTAAGAATAACGATCTTATAGACTTTGAATAAAACTTTTTTACAATAAAAAACCGGCCAAGTGCGAGTCAGACTCGCACACCGAGGGTTCCGTAGGAACGGGAGGTATGAGCAAAAGTAATAGACGTTGAGAAAATTACACTTCCTTGCGACAAACTTATATATGCGGGTGCATACATTTAGTATGAAACGAACTACATGCATAAGTTGGTAATGATTTTTTCAGTGATATAAATTTTATTTACCAATTTTTAGATTTATTTCTATATGTATACTGTAAGGTCTTACTTCTTGCCAAATTTCAGAATTCTAGCTCAACGGGAAGTACCCTATAGGTTTTCGAAAAAGTGCGTTTTCATACAAAATATGTGCATAAATGGCTATTACTTTTTATTGCGTTAATTCAGAAGTGTGATTTTTTCAAGGCATCAAGACGTAACTGACCTCCGTATTTGACAAAGATTTCAGCTTAATCCCTTCAAGCGTTTTAGAGAAAAAGGTCTTGACAGACGTACAGACGGACAACAAAGCGATCCTATAAGGGTTCCGTTTTTTCTCTTTGAGATACGGAACCCTAAAAATGTGCTTTTTTGCGTTCCGTAGTAAACGAGGAACCCTTATTCCAATATCCACAGATGTAATATAAACTTAGGGTTGCCATCTCAAAAATCGGTCAACCAGGACAAGGCACGTAAGAACCCCGGATTTCGAAGCTTTCCTACCCGGACGTTAGAAAATAGTATTTTTCATAAGATACTCAGAGGAATAAAATATAGTTTAATGGTCATAAATCAATTATTATTAATTTTAATGCTATTTTAAACTAAATGACGAACTTAAAAAAAAATATTTCCAGTAACCATAAACATTTCATCCAAAACTTGAAATTTTTAGTCTTAGTTTTTTGAATCAAATCAATCATTCAAAAATCAAATCAGTCAAATCAAAATCCGGACTACAAATAAAACCCCGCCCGGACGCTCCCCGGACGCCCTCAAAACTAAGACAAATCCGGGGAAACCCGGACGGATGGCAACCCTATAATAAACTTATTATTGTGTATTTAATCATTTTTACCCTACAAATTTACTATGCAATTTCAGAGTGAAGTGGTCTACGTGCTGAAGCGCATCACCATCGGCCCCGACGAGATATGCAGCTTCGTGATCGGGGACGCGTGCGGCGACGTCTACAACCCCTACCACGAGTGGGAGGTGGCCTTCCCGCCAGTACCGAAGCCGGCCTTGAGTGCCTTCGACACCCCCGTCGACAAAGCGCCGACGTTTAAAGTCCTTCAAATATCAGACACGCACTTCGATCCGTATTACGCTGAAGGTAAGCTATCGAGGTTGTAGTGTATATACCTTTGTTATTAATCCTACGTGATCGGGGACGCGTGCGGCGAAGTCTACAACCCCTACTACGAGTGGGAGTTGGCCTTCCCTCCCGTGCCGAAGCCAGTATTGCGTGCCTTCGACACTCCCGTGAACAAAGCGCCCACGTTCAAAGTCCAGATATCAGACACGCACTTCGATCCGTATTACGCTGAAGGTACTCAAGGTTTTCTTTATTAATTCCGCACATTAGTAATTTTATTTAAATACGAATGGTTAGCATTGTTATCAAGTTTATAGATCCAAGTTATTTAACTAGCTGTTTGATATTCGATGCCTGAATATTCAGGATTTCCTTTTTTTTTATACCACGATGGTGGCAAAAAAAGCATACGGCCCACCTGATGGTACGTGGTTACCGTAGCCTATGGACGCTTGCAACACCAGGGGCATCACATGCGCATTGCCGACCCTTTAAGAACCTATTGACTCCCCTTTTGAAGAACCTTTTAAAGGTATACGGGGACAAACGAGCAGTCGGAGCTATTTTGATGACTAGCGACCCCCCCTAGACATCCGCATAGATGTTATACAGTTGCGTTGTTTTCCTACCTTCTGTGGGCTACTGGCTACTTACACACCGACGAAACGCGACAGCACAGGGTACTTCCTCGGTCGCGCCGGCTCGCGCCGGTTTGGCTGTATGCAGTGTGGCCATTTAATTCAGAGATACATTGTTAACTAGTTTATGAAAAGTTCAGTAAGGCTCGTAGGCGGCGATAGAATACATATAGCACTCGCCAGACCACGGTAGCAAATGTTAAATAGGGATGAAGCAAAAGAGGCATCGTGTAAGGCTTGGGTTGGGCATCGGTCACTCAACAAAATACTCGGACTGCTTCAGTACTGAGTACCCTCATGTAGGTAGTTATACAGTCAATCTGTAATTAAATCAGGAACAAATTACACGAGCAAATTAGACTTGATATATCGTTAGAGGGACATGTAAATACCAGAATGGTAGATTGGCGAAGTCTCATCTGTTGCTGATTTTGAGAAAATCCAAAATAATTTTGAATTGCGTTTTTCTTCGAATCTATGGGTTTTAGGGAAAAGTTTCACCGTCTATCCGTCCATCTACCGATTTTATAAGTTGAACCGTGTTGCAGGTGCTAATGCGGAATGCAACGAGCCGCTGTGTTGTAGAGCGTCCAGCGGTCCGGCGCTGACCCCCGGCGACGGCGCGGGCCGGTGGGGCGACTACCGCAAGTGCGACACGCCCAAGAGAACCATAGACCACATGCTGAAGCACATAGCCGATACCCACACTGTGAGTATAGTCCAGCTACTAAACGTCCGAGTCAGGGCGACACCATACTTTTAGCAGCGACGATCGGCGATTTGCTTTTGCTTTTTAGAAGCAAAATGCAATGACGAGACGCTCCCCAGTGCACATTTAAAAACGCAGGACGCGGACGCAGCGATTTAGTCGCAAAGCGACTGCTTACGTGACTAGCATCGGAGCACTCTCTAAATCGCACGATACTGATGCCGCGACTGGATTCTGATGGACTCGTGATCCAGCGTCGATGCAGTCGTAAAATCGCCGACCGCCGCTGCTAAAAGTTTCGTGTGTGCTGTCACCCTAAATGGCAGGTTGCAAGTTAATGGCAAGATAGATTACAAAATTACACAAGCACACATTTTTTTTAAATGAAATAGGGGGCAATCTAGCTGGTCAGTGGCTACCGCTGCCCATAGCCGTCTTGCAGATACGCTGCTGTAAAGAAAGTGGTATGCTTAAGAAGTAAGAAAGAAAGAATAATATAAAAATACTAGCTGCGCCCCGCGATTTCTCCCGCGTAAACTTAGATCTCGTTAAAAATATAAAATCATATGGCATTCCGTTGGAACATTTTTCGGTATGAAAACTAACCTATGTGTATGTATTAATCTAAGTTGTGTGTCTCTCAACCCTCTATGTGTGTGCCAAATTTCATGAAAATCGGTCCAGCAGTTATTGCGTGAAGAAGTAACAAATATACAAACTTTCACATTTATAATATTAGTAGAATTCCTTAATAAATATGGACTAACTTCCTTACCTTCTTTCTATATCTTTTTGTATATGTAAAAAATATTATTACAGGATATTGACTACATATTATGGACAGGAGACTTGCCACCTCACGATGTTTGGAATCAGACGAAAGAAGAAAACCTGAAGGTCCTCCAAGAAACCGTTTCTCAAATGTCCGACATGTTTCCCGGCGTCCCGATCTTCCCAGCGCTGGGAAACCACGAGTCATCCCCAGTCAATAGGTAATCTGTCTATTTCTTCCCGTTTGTATCTATCTATTATCAGAAACAGAAACACACTTAGGTGTTTTGATACGAAATAGATAAAACGTTTTACTATCTACAATAAAAAAATATGCAAAAATAAACATGCAGCTTAGCAAAGAATATAATAGAATTGGGCCGGCACGACCGGGGACGAACCTCTCGCTTAAACGACACTGGCGTAAAGTGACAGCTGTGCTGTCCTGTTTTGTGCGTCAGGTATATACCTAAGTAGCTGGTGGCCCGTGTAGGAGGGAGGAGAATGGGCGTCTAAGGGCGTTGGTTGTCATGAAAATGGCTACGGCTGTTCGTTTTCCTCCAACTCTTTGGTAAAAGTGGTTATATACATAACCACTTTTACCAAAGAGTTTCTGAAAAATATGTTATACTTAAGTAAGTTATATTCGCTATGTCGAACCTTTCGCATTGGAAATTGGAATAGGTAATATCTCATATCGATGAAGCTGCACTGACCTTCAGTCTCAGCATAGATTCTATCTAAAAAAAAAAAAAAGTTAATATCTAACATGCATAATTATATCATCATGTTTTATCTAGAAATATACCAAGACAAATTGATAAGTATAAAAGCAACTCCTTATCTAAATCGTAATTTCACCTCATTAGAGCGTATAATAATATAACACGTGTAACTTACGAGTGGTAGTTAAGATAAGTAGGTATACGTAAATAAATTAAATTGCAAAAGTAGAGACCAAATAATTAAACTATGAAAGAGTACCTAGCGACTAGACCATAAGAAGTAAAGCAACCTACAACACCCGATAACACAACTCAAACCTCTCGGTAGCAACTTAAATTATTGACTCAATAGAGAGTGACTCTTAAACTTGACCTATCTCTAGCAATTTGCAACAGACATAAGTTTACATAATCAACTGATCGTTTATTACCCGCTAAAGAAAATTCCAAACAAGGATATTCTAAATAAATGTCACTTAAATTTCAGTTTCCCTCCCCCGTACATCTCGTCTCCTGAGTCGAACATAGCGTGGCTGTACGACGAGCTGGACGCCCAGTGGCGGCGCTGGCTGCCGGCCGGCGTGTCGCACACGGTGCGTCGCGGCGCCTTCTACTCCGTGCTCGTGCGTCCCGGCTTCCGCATTATCTCGCTCAACATGAACTACTGCAACAACAAGAACTGGTAACTAGCTTACCTCCTACATCTCGTCTCCTGAGTCGAACATAGCATACCTACCTGTACAACGAGCTGTGCGCCTTCTTTTCCGTGTTCGTGCGTCCCGGCTTCAGCATTGTCTAGCTTTACATGAACCACTGCAACTGGTAATTAGCTTTCCTCCTCCATACTCAGACTCAGGAGACATCTCGTCTCCTGAGTCGAACATAGCATGGCTGTATTATATCGCTCATCAAGAACTACTGCAAAAACTGGTAACAAAGACCATTCATTCTTACCTTATTTATTTCTAAACAACTGAACAGTGGTGCAATCGTAAAGGTTAAGCGACTCAAGCTATCGATTTGGCATGTATATTCTCATCCCTCTTGAGTTGAAAAATCCATGCACTGAATCAGGCCCAGTGGGACAGTGATTTACCAACTGCTGCAAAATATGCAATACCGATTGTCAATAAAATATTTTCAGTTCCTAATAAATTTATAGCAAATAAAATTATCGAATAATTTCAGGTGGTTACTGCTGAACAGTACTGACCCAGCCACGGAGCTCCAGTGGCTCATATACGAGCTGCAGTCTGCCGAGTTCAGCGGCGAGAAGGTCCACATCATCGGCCACATCCCCCCGGGCCACTCGGACTGTATCAAAGTGTGGAGCAGGAATTATTACGCGATTATAAACCGATATGAAGCGACAATAACGGCGCAGTTCTTCGGGCACACGCATTACGACGAGTTTGAAGTTTTCTACGATCAAAACGATCTCGGTATGCATTTATCAAATTATTTTTATTTTATTGTGTTCAGCAACTCTTAGGGAAAATAACAGCATAAATATGTTCGTAGATTTGTATGCTATCTGCTGGTTTAAACTGCTTGATGAATTCCAACCTGTGAGATGTTGTTAGATACTTCTGGAACCTTGATAGCGCGAGTGTATGCTCATCTTGGCGGGCAGTCGGGATTTTTTTTTTCAATTGAATGTTAGGTCAAAAATAAATGTTAGGATTTAGGAACTCCTGTAGATAGTTTGTATTTTGCAGTCGACGCGTTTATTTTGTTTTGTAGTATGTTAAGTATTAATAACAATAATGCTAATAGAATTATGACTTTATAACATCAATTATTTTCAGGGCGACCAACCAGTATAGCATATGTGGGGCCTTCAGTGTCGCCATATTACGATCTGAATCTAGGATATCGAATATATTACGTTGATGGAGATCACGAAGCAACAACACGAGTAAGTTGCTATTTTACTAATAGCCGAGAACAATACGTGTCATCTTTCGTATTGTCCGTAGAATAAGTAAGTAGGTACTCAATTTCTTCAAATTGGTAAACTATAGAGAGCAGGAGGGACGAGTATGGATGAATTAATATGATACCTGCTAGCTATGGGGATAGTGGCAAAGTACATGTAGGAATACCTAGTACCTACTATCTCTACCTCCACCCTCAATTCTGCTAGCTATCTTAGACATAATCTGTCAACTCTAGTGTTCACCAATGTCCTACTACTAATATGGCATATGACACTGTTGTCAGCTTTATGGCACGAAAAAAACATCTTTACTATCTGCCTGTCTACTTTAATAGCCTACCTTCTTTAAGTATCTACCTTGAGAAAATAAAACCTTGGCTTTTTTTCTCGAGTTGTCTCTTATATTTTTATTATCAAGTTTCATGAGTCTCAAGAATGCTTTATGGTCTATGCGTGCAATCTTAGTGTTTATATCTATGCATATATAAGTACCTACCTACAGAACTACTAGACAAGCTCTTGAAAAAGGTTAATACTTTGCTCAAACACAAGATATCTTTATCTTTACAGTTAGTAGTGGACCACGAGACATGGATAATGAATCTGAAGGAGGCCAATCTGTTTGGTTATCCAATATGGTACAAGCTGTATTCGGCGCGATCAGCCTACTTGATGCCGTCACTCCGGCCACAGGACTGGGATAAGTTCATCGACGAGATGACTTCTAAGGAGGATGTCTTCAACCTATATTTTAAGTACGTATATATTTTTATGCAGGTAAATTATGTTAATATAGTATAATATTCAATGGTGTCAAAAATGCCAATATTTTTTTGCCGGTAAACGGGGTTTCCGTTTAAAATCCATTATGGACCCCTGTCCTGCGGGTAGTGTCCGATTCACAAGGACTAACGAACCGAGGCGCTTCGTCGTGCAGCTTAACGACAAAATGGTGCACTTCCTCCAGTTTATTTCAATGCAATCATCAGTACCTACCAAGATATATAGATACTAGCTGCGCCCCGCGGTTTCACCCGCGTAGCTTTCGATCCCGTGGGAACATCGGGATGAAAAATAGATGTTGGCCGATTCTCAGACCTACTCAATATGCTCATAAAATTTCATGAGAATCGGTTTCGGATAAGTATGGCAACGAAAACTGTGACACGAGAATTTTATATATTAGATATACATAACTGATCCTACATATTTAAAATTGAAGGCATTATTGGAAGAACAGTCCTCGCCGCGGAACTTGCGACGGCGAATGTCGCAAGCGTATGATCTGCGACGCGCGGTCGGGACGCTCGCACGACAGACGCGCGCTGTGCGGGCACATCGAGGCGCGGATAGATGGCGCCACGCCCGCGCCGCAAACATGGCGCGCCTGGCTTTACAACGGCCTCTCTGTTTCGTAAGTTTCATGTAAATCATCTATTATTTGAATAAAGTTACTGCTACATGGAAGTTGGAATAATTGTGAAACAAATTTTCTAATTGAAAAATATCGAGGATGATAAGGGTTTTCTACTTTCTAGTAGCTTAGACAGGCTACACACGTTTTGAATTAAAGCGGCTGCCAGTTGTAATGTACCTAACTTATATGGTAGTTTCTTTAGGTCACTTTTATTACAAATGACCTATCGATTCTCGGAACTTTTCGGGTCTAAGACGATATATACCCATTCGAGATATAGATATTATCTAATTAAACCTCGATCTATTAAAGAAAGGTGAAGTGAAAACACTTGTAAATATATTCTATACTAAATCTTCAAACTGTTTACTATAGCTACTATATAATAAATCTTATTTCCCCGCAGACCTAGCGTCGTACAAGTTTAACGGTGGTGGAATTCTATTGAACTAAGGAAGGTTTGTGAAGGCTTTGTACATACTTGGGTCTGTCATTGCATGCAATATTTAATTTTATTAACACACTAGGTACTCAACAACACAGGTACCTACTCAGGTATAGATTATAGACACTAACTGCTAACACCTTTAAGTATTAGTTACTATTTAACTTGACGGCACTGTTTGATTGACTTTATCACGCAGGGTTCTATGTACATTGGTCGAGTACCTATTACTTAAATATCAGACCTACTATTATAATCACTAGAATGAATATAGAACTTCTAGAATGTGAAGCCCAAGGAACAATAGAGCCTCTTCTAAATATTTGAATCTCTATGGTTAAAGTAGATTTGATGAGATTTTAGAAAAATAATTTTACTTTACCTGCCATTGCGTTCAATAAATTTACTTTATACTATATTTGTGCATGAGTTTTTCCTCATAAGTTGTTAATTAAGAAGTTCATATAATTATGTGTCGAATGCCATCCAAAATATGACTCCCTTAGGCATTGCTCAGATTAGACATATTTTTTTGTTTAGAATATATTAGTTGCAATAATCAAAGTTACTCTTCTCTTTTACTTTTCTTCACTAATCACTTCAAAAAACAAATATTCACAATATAAAATGCACATTTTGCCTAACAATTTAATGAAAAATAAAAATTAAAAATATTTTTATTTTCAGATTCGTTCTGTTAAAAATGCATATCTTAAGATATTTTAAGATACAGGTATAATGGGTAAAACTCATCAATCAATGATAGACACGTTATCTATCATCTCAAAATGTGGTGTGAACTCTTCTAACATACAAGACATCCATTGATCCATTGCTTATAAGCACTAACTCTAATAATACCTATAAGTACGTTAAGAGAAACTGGGCTTTGGGCGCTAGCATCAAATTGCAACATTAGTACATAGCTATTTTTTTTTCCAGAATGTCCATGCTAATGCAGATACCTCAAGTGGCATATCAAATACCAAAGTTTGTATTAGGTCTCGGCTGATGCAGAAATTACTCAAGTACTATAAATAGTTGTGGATCTGAAATGTCACAGTGAAAGTTGTAATAGAAGAAAGTTTAATAAATCAAATAACAACATCTTTTTATAATTACTGTATCATATTTTTATGTAAATTTTCTATATACTGTTAATTGTTAAGTTTATTTTGGAACGCCAAATATAAGTTTAAATTGTTTTCTTTCAGCATGTGACGACATTTCTACTATGTTTTATGACAAATCTAAATTGTAAATAATAATATAATTTAAACATAATTAGAATAAGTTTATTTTTATATTCAGATAGAAATAATAAAACAATTGTCTTATGTCATGGATGTTTTATTTAAAAAATTAAAAAGAGAGCATTTTAAGCATATTCGAATAACATATTATACAATACAATTACAATGACAAAAACAATTCCACTTCGGAATACTAAAATTAACAAAAGATTGCTTCATTCAATATTTAAATACAAGAATATACAACTCTCATCATTATCAGCCTGTCCTACTCCTTGCTGATTTTTTTATCAATATTTTTTTTGTATTGAAATTCAACAGGTATCATTTGGTACAATTATCTAGAGTGGCCCCGATACTTTCCAACATAAATTACTTAAAAGTTAAAATATGAACCTGAATAAAAATATTTAAAATATTTACAGTAAAATGACACATCAAATTCTCATGTATGATTACAAACTGGGTGGTTTCTTCTAAAACTATATCTAGTCTAAACCAGGGCTTCCCAAACTTATTTGTACAATTGGGTCCGCCATTTTTTTGCGACGCCCCTCAACGTGGTCCCCAAAAATACTAACCGATTTTTGTATGTACTAACTAACTTAGTAACAGGTTATTAGGAAGAGCCGCATTGAACATTTATATTTTTATTAAATGAAAACAAATTCAAAACAATCATAAAAATAAACAGAGATATTTATCTAACTGGTGGGCTCCCAATGATATGGATGTTGACTTTGCGTCGCGACGCACAGTTAGGGACCCTCTGGTCTAAACTATATCGAGAATGTGTAAAATTCAAATGAAAGCACTAAACGTCATTGAGTATTATAATTAATTCTATAATTTCGCCGTTTTCTTTCATTGCCACGTAAGTAAGAAACAAATGAAGGGCTGTTTGTTGTCCCGTCTGATATACAGTAAAAGCTTAACCTACCATAAGGTGGGTGCATAAAGTTAAAGTATTTCTGACCCTACCATCATATGAATAAATAAATAAATAAATTATATACCAGAAAAAAAGATTATGAAAATGATGATAATAAACTTTTTTAAATAAAACATATAAAGGGGCACGAGCAGTCGAAGCATTTTGATAACTGTTGAGGCCCAAAAAGGTCCATTTAATTACGATGCCTTCCTTCTGTTCTCTCCAATAGGCCACAAACTCGCAAACCGCACGAACGCGCCAGTAGAGCTGCCTATTATTTTAATTTGCTATTCTACAGCACAATGTGAGCGGGCGGTACCTACTACCTAGCCGGTAGCGCCACGGCCAGCCAATGTGGCTGCTATGCCGCTTGGTTTTGCCTCTTTCCAATTCGGTTCATTTCAGGTTTTCCAAACTTTAATGACAGACAATGCCGCTACGATTTTGATAAAATCAATGAGAACTTGCGTGGCGCGTCGTAGGCGTGTTAACAGGTTTGTGTGTATGGAGTGTTTATTCAACAATTTCTTGAGTCTATGGTCTGTACACGAGATTTAAGATTCGGCTATTTATAAAATAAATTTAAAATACCTACACATAATAGCTCTCATAATTTATCTAATTGTTCAAACTCAAATGTCATTTGTTCATTACACATTCCTGACATCATTTGCGACTTCAATCTTTTCCTTCAGGTATTTATTTTAAAAAAATATTATTTTTTGTTTTGTTTAAAATTAAATTACTTAATTATTAAAATTTTGTAAAATTATATCACCATTTTATAAATGGTAATATCGAAAATTACTAAAATGATATCGGAATGAATATTCAAACTAAATATACATTAAAACTAGCTTATTTAAAAACGTGTTAGCATGGTGTGTCTCGAAATAGACAATATTTAAATGCAATCAGTCTAATATTTTTAAAGTCACTCTTCCTTTTTACACTTTGAAAATGTTTTTTTACCCAGTAGGAGAATAAGGCAGAGTTGAGGTCAGTTAAAACACTGTTTTTATTTTACAAAGGGGACCCAAAACATTCAATTTTATTGACCGTTTAGGGTTACATTGAAGTTTACTCTATGATTGAACAAAAGTTCGCGGCGCAAGTTTAATCATTGCATCTTGTATGGTCAGTATAGGGAACGTGCAAGAAACATAGAGGCAGCACTTTCGCTGCTCTAGTGGTCGTTTTAGGAATCAAGTGCTAGCAAAACTCTAAGCAAAAGACACGGACAATTACATATTGACATAATACGTCATATCTTATGTACTAACGAAAATTTGCTAGCATTCGGTTCACATTTCAGCCACTAGTTATCGTGGCAGTCTAGAAGCGTGATCCCTATTGCATGATTACTTTCTCAAAAACATTCAATTGTTGACAGTGTTGACACTTTGACATATGACACTTCTTATTGTTGAGCATTTTTTTGTGCAATAGGGACTAGCTTCTAGATGTTTCTAGACTGCCGCTGAGTAGTGGCTGAAATGTGAACCAAATGCTAGCAAATTTTCGTTTGTACGTATGATATGACATATCAACTTGTCATTTCTCTTTCTTTCTGTTTCTTTCGTATAATGCTTAGTCACCTTAGTAGCTAGCAATTGATTCCTAAAATGATCACTAGGATGGCGAAAGTTCTGCCTCTATGCACTTTCCCTATTTTAATGAATTATTGGAAGCCAAAGTTTTTTTCAATGTTTTTTGTGCAATAAAATGTAATTAATAGTCATCTAGAGGCACCTAAGATGTGATTCTCATAACATCATTATTATTCCACTATGTATATTTTAAAATGACCGCAACAGATTGTAGTTTAAATATGGCCATAATATAAAAAAAAAGTGTTTATCTCATTTTTGATTTTTAATAAAAGGAAATTCAATTGATATGCTATTATAATGACTGTAATACTGTGTAAATTATACTGTCAAAATAAAATTAAGATATAATTAATTTATAGATAGATGTTGTACTAAAACATAAAAGCAATTATTTCGATTATTCGCTAAATTTTGGATACCACAGAAAATAAATAATATAGGTGGAGTATAATTCAATAATAATATCTGTGGACTTATCATACTACGTCAGTCTAGGCCCGTGCTAAGTACTGTAAGGTCTTGTGTTACGGGTACTAGACAACGGGAATATATTTAACATGTTTTATAAAATTTGGTGACCTTATCAGTCTTCAGAAATATTTTTAAAAATATTAATGATGCAAATGGGTAAAAATAAGAAGTGATGTTAAGTAAATGTAGTTTATATCAAGGCTAATGAGTATTTTAAATTCCTTTTTTGTGGAGTTGAGTTAAGTAGTAAAGTTATTCACTAGATTATACTAAAATAATAGTAGAAAATGGGCTACTTTCCTAGGAAATTAAGACTAATAAAAAATTTTATACCTTGATATTGCAGACAATAACAATTACTTATGTCAAAAACATCAAAGTATAATAGTACCATATAAGTTACACCGATGTACCTGCGCAGAAATAATTTTTTGGAAAGGCGCGAAATTATTTAAGCCAATTACCAGGCAATATTTTTGCATGGGAAATTCTTCATTTGCCATTAGTTAAATGAGAGTTGGCTGTATTGGCATTCGTCAGTTGCTTAGCCGAATGTCAGCTCTCATAGGCTGTCATTCATTCACACGTCAAAAGTCATGCAGCATAGATATTGTGAGCGAGATAGCATAAGCTCACATCTTGTTATATTTTAAGCCTTATTAGTTATCGAATAAGGTTTTTATTGAATTGGATTAGATCGGCCTATGTTGCGCTGTTCTGCGTCAACGACGAAAGACGATGTAACTTATTTTCGTGGTCGAATTATACCTAACAATTTTTTACCAACAAATTATTAGACATGTTATGGCAACGAAATGGAAATATGTCATGTTGTGTATTATCACAGGATTTGGTATTTGTGTGCTTATCTAAAAATTATATAATTGTGACAAATTTTGTTAGTATTTTTTTTTTGTTACGGTCATAATATATAACTAATTTAGCTATGGCTTCATATAAATTTGTCAGCATTTGACTACAAGCTTCACATGTCATTTTTACAGCATACTTTTGTATTCAGATTGATAAAGGAAATATTTACATGCTGATGCCACATGACCTAACAATTAGGCCAAATAACATTTTTCTGACAACTTTCGATTTTACTGTCCCATTGCAATAATGGGACCGCAAAATAAAATTTTTAATGATACACATGTCTTTTAAACAGATAACAAATATGTTCATTAGTACTTGACTAGAGACAACAATATCAGCATGAATGTTGTATTCATTGAAACAATTTTGTAGTGATTTAAAATTTAAATCCACCTATTACAATTATTGGTATACTTATATTAAAAAAATGGCACAATATCAGACCATTGTGTTACAAAGTTAAAGTATAAACATATTCTAATATTTGACAAATGAGTAAAAGAAATTAAAATTCATCCTGTCTTGTCACATGGAATGTTTCTTCTAGATCAAATGGTCCTAAATTCGAAAAACCTTAAATCATCAAAATTTGAGCCTTCCTAATTTTTTCCTACTTTCTTTTGTAGCAGCTACACATTTATTCTTTAATATTCTTTTTGATGGACTGGGACGATTTAAATCAAATCGAATACAATTCTTACCTGGATGCCTAGGAAACTTACAAGAAGAACAAAACTGAAATGAACAAGATGATCCTATGCATTCTGCCCATTCTTCTCCAGATGATTCTATTGTAATTTTTGCAGGCAGCCCACATCTCATACATTTCAGCTGTCTTTGTAGACCATTTGTACCAGCCTGAAAATAATTTAAAAGCTTATGAAAAACAATATTTTATTATGTAGTGAGATTTTAAATTATTTAAAACTCAAATGTTATAAATAATGACAAGTACAGATGTGTTTCTTTTCATCTTAGAATAAGTAAAACAAACAAATAATATAAACATATTTCATAATATGCTGGAATGAAGAAAGAAAACTCAGATTACAGTTTGCTTCTCATTTTAGACAATAGTTATCAGCACAACCAGGAGAGATGAGATTCTTATATTCAAATATGCAAACCCATGTGACCCACTAAAACATGCATGCCCACGGAATATAACTATCATCATCACCATTTCATGGCAATATTATGTGAGTGAGATATACTTTCTTAGTTGTTCCAGTATCTCAGAATACCTGTTTGTCTAATAATTTTAGAATATCAAATAAACATATTATGTTGGTAATAAGTTTCTTACCTCCATAAATCTTTTATATTTCATAGTTTTAGGGCTAACAGCTGGGTTTCTTGGCACATTCTTGTAACACAAATTTTGTATTTCCATGAATGGTCTTAAGCGTTTTTGTTCTCGTATCTTGGGTGTGCACATTCTATTTTCTTGGGTTTCTATTTTCTCGTTTAAGTATTTTTTATGTTCTTCTTGTGCTTTAATTTTACCTACATCTTCCCATATGTGTTGCCAACATTGGCTAACCAAAGTGAAAATAAAAATATCTTCATTGTTTAAATAACTAAATATTTTCATTAATGCTGGATATGCATATTGCTTTTGATGCAGCATTTTAATTATATCAATTTTTTGATGGGGTTTTACATTACATATCTGAAATGATTTTTGTTTGCTTTCCACAGGCTTAGCTTTAGATGAGAGCCCTATTTTCTCACAACTAATAGAATGCATAACCAAATTAAAATCTATTTTTAATTTTCGGTTCTTTTTAGGACTACTTAGATTACAATCACTTTTACATATTCTTTTTAATGGGGTTGTTGGAATTGTATTAACGTAACAATCAGGAGGTTGCACCATAGGATGGTTAGTGTAGGCTTTGTTTGAAGTATTACTTAAATTACATTTTTTACTATCGCTAAGCCTAAGTATATCCAATTCCCCAGATATGTTACTCGTAGGTGTTGTAATGCAACTGTAACCCATAAATGTGTCCTCAGGGTAAGCTCGCTTGATAGCTCTTCGGCTGTATGCAAATTCAACAGATTTATTACATTCATCCTTTGTGGTAGAATATTCAAAGAATCCTGGTGTAAATGATGAATGATATCCACTATCTTCAGCATTTCCATCATAGGGTAGCTTTGGAGTCAGTGGTTCAATGATATCAAGTTGTTTCTCCATCGTAGTAGCTTGTTCTAGTTTAATAGCGACTTCTAAAAAGACAAGCCATGTCCCAAGAGTGTTTTCAAAGTAGGCACATAGCAATTAATGAATTCGTTTGTTCTATTTTTGTTGTATCTTCCGTATTTTACGGCATTACTTACATATAGATATTTCTCGTTTTATTAATAATCAAATCCCTGTAAAAGTCGTTATTTATCTCTTCGCTTTTTCTATTTGCTATTTACGTTTGTGATTTACGTTAACGAAACTTCAAACAGGTAGCCATGGCAGATGCAAACAAATGAATACCACAGAATATAGATAACATATTTTAATTTAAATGGCGCGCACGACATAGTCTGAAGTCTAACACCTGCTATCATGAGGTCAGCGTACTTTAAATGAATGTGTCTTCACTACAGAAATTTATTGATGTTGTTTATTACGGTAATTAGCACATTGTAAAACATTTAAACACAGTTTTATTCTGCATGATTTATTTCATAATAGAAACAGTATTATGCTACCTATTTAAAAATAATAAATACTCAAAATAATTTATTAAATAAAACTAGAGAGCGTCCCATGACTAAGTGATAACGTTTATTATATAATACTAACTATGCTCTCCTAGCTGTAAGTCGATTACTTCAGCCGCAACAAATTCATATAATATTATCTTTATAGACATTAATTAGTAGTCAAAAGCCGCACGACTTAATATTATTTAATATAAGTGTACAAGGGTACACTCTTTATTTGCTCATTCTTTTATTCCTATAGAACGGTAGATTGCCCGGGCTGACCAGAAAAATCCGCACGGGAGTAAATATACATATTTCCATTAACTACTCTATGATAAGAAATTTAGAAATTGTAAAATCGCAATTAATAATACGTTTTGATCCCAACATGAGCCGAGCCGGAACTCAAACCCAGGACCCAGTACTACATACCAGAACTACAGAATAGCTTTAACATACAGTAAATATATCCGATGAAGCTGTACTGGGCTTCTCTTCGCATCCACAGATTTTTAGAAAAGATAAAAAAATAACATTTGATAGTTACAAAAATATACCAATAATAATTAATAGAGCCAGTGATTAATAGGTCACTTTTCTTGATTTAAAAGTGAAGATCTTCATTTTATTTTCTACCCGGCGGCAAAAATTCCTTATTAATAATTTTGTCCAAATAATATAATGAAATGGTATTTTAAGATATCAAGACCTGATAAAACTTGTAAATCACGTTAAATACTCTAAGAAAATGGATAAATGTTTAAACAAAAAGTTTAAATAATAAACAGTAGAAAATTTCAACATCTCATTCAATTAACTTTTTTATCACTAGATTGCGCTATAAGTTGTCTATTTAATTTGTTTACTAATTTATTAATCTATCAGACATAATAAAGTAATTTACCAAAAAAAATAATCATATTAACTATTATAGGCCAGAACATTAAGAACAATGGTCATCTGCTAACATGCCTTGGACCATAAACGCGCCCATCAATAAAACATACGTTGTTTTATTCGTCTATATTAATATAACAAAATACAATATTCAGTGTATTTTTTAAAGACGGGAAAATAGTAATTAAATAAAATATATTTTTGAGATTGTTTGCATTTTAATAATCTGTGTTGTTAGGATTTGACAAATGACAGATTTATAGTTGATGAAAAGTATTGTCACTTCTTGATAGATAGATTCATATTAAACTCACCTACTTTTTTAATATAAAATAACATTTATGTTTTATTATTTTTTTTGAAAATCTGTATTCCACATGTATTAATCAAAAACTGATACCTTGTACTGATTACAATGTAGTTTTTCTCGTGACCGGCGTAGAGTGACAGCTGTGCTGTCGCGTTTCGTGTGGTGTCAGGTGTGTGAGTATTAAGGTGGAAGGAAGCAGAATGACGTTTATCCTCTATATAATCCTATCTAATCTAATCTAATAATCATAATATAATAATCCTAATCTCTTATCTTCTTCACATAAAACACTTAAAGACATTTGTCCCTTCAAATGGCACAGGTCAAAAACATAAGGAAATAAAGAATGACAAATCGAGGAGAGTAGTCGTATCGTAGTTCTTAAGTTTTGCAGCAAAAAAACTACGGAAAATCACACAGAACAGAACAGTCAATCGCCGCTTGAAAGCTAGAAACATTATCAGGTAGTGAAAGTGATGAGTTATGACATCTTTCACCTCTCGATTGTCTGGTCATAAAAACCGAACTATGGGACAATGGTTTTCATACAACAACAATACACGACTAATAATATAATATGCCCGGTGTTAGGAGGGTATATGACTGTATAATCAACTGACTGACATTTGTCACAGACCAATATTAAACCACAGAATGTTGCAGTATTACCACTTTATTAATTATATTTTGAAAATAATTTAAAATATTTCTCCAGCTTTACAATAAAAACAAATTATATAGGATAATCACAGTAATAATATAATATATTTTGGTGGCAGT
>LUGF01000950.1:243841-285283 GCA_001625245.1 Calycopis cecrops
TGGATCGGTTTCGAATTCTAATCCTGTATTCGGACCGACATTGTGGCTTTCTTGTACATACACTTCAACACTTCGATATATCGGTAGTCGATTTGGCACCGCTGTAATGACTCGAGCACCGCCCATGTCTCGAACGAATCAAAGGCTTTTTCATAATCCACAAACGCTAGGCATAATGGCCGATTATACTCCTCCGTTTTCTCTATAATCTGGCGCAGCGTGTGGATATGATCTACGGTACCAAAGCCTTTGCGGAAACCGGCTTGTTCGGGAGGTTGGAAGTCGTCAAACCTGCGTGATAAACGGTTCGTAATAACCCTTAAAAACAACTTGTAAACGTGGCTCAGAAGTGATATGGGTCTATAATTCTTCAGTAAGGCTTTATCGCCTTTTTTGAAGAAGAGCACCACCACACTTCTGGTCCACGCTTCTGGAACATTGCCTTCGAGAGAGAGAGATTAGGTCGTCAAGTAGTCATTAATTAGTGATTTTATGAGTATATAATTAATGAGTAATAAGTGAATTAATGATGAATATTATAAGTGGTAGTTAATATTAATTTCTCGTATATCAATGTTAGTTACACCCCTCCGATACGGCTTAACCAATTCTCATGAAATTTTGTGTGCATATCAGGTAGGTATGAAAATCAGCCAACATTTATTTTTCATAGGTATCAAGGTCGCGAACACGATCATGAAATAATAATGAGGGCACTAGTCTATCAAATTAGAACTCTCCTTGACCGTTTATAAGTTCACCCTGTCACCTGGCTGACCCAAATATGTAAATAAAGACAGCTATTCTCGTTATTGAGGTTTAATGTCGCTGAGGTTAAGTTAGATGTTGTGTTGTGGTTGAATCAGACTACAGTGTTTCTCCCTCGACAGATCTCCATCTTGTCGTGGTGAGAGGGCTTAGAAACCGTGGCCTGAGCCACCACGGTGAAGCCATGAGGGAGTCAGGAGATGACGCTCAGAGGGGCTTTAAGGTTGAGGGGTCACGGGAGACAAGGTGTCTCAGTGTGTTCTTGCCGAGCACCCCGTTTTCCGCGACTGAACGGGGGCGCACCGTCTGATGCGTTGACGCTGGGGCTGTAGAGGAAGAGGAGATGCGGTATGTTGTTGCCGTCCTCCCTGTCCTCTGCGGCTGTTTGAAGGTGCCCCTTGGTGGTGGTCGGGGTCAGCCATTCTCGGAGGTCCTCCACCCGTCCCACTGAATTACATTACACAGATAGCGTGCTCCGTTGGAGCATTGGTACTGTGAACTAGGGAGCGGCCACTGCTTTTGCGGGTGACCTAGAATTGGCGGCAGAGGTGCTGCTGCTTTTTCTGTCAGGGAAGAAGAGGTGTAGGAGAGCTGCCCTCACAGGAAGAAGTTAAGAGATTCCGTCGTCGTGTGCACGAAGCCCTCCATCGAGGTTGAAGGACTTGACGCAGCTGCGTTACGGATAATTACGGCGTATAGACTGGCTGCGCTTTTCCTGGTATACAAAAGTTTTAACCTTCCGCTTATCACAGGTTCTCAACGGACATGGCTGCTGAAACTGTGTGACTGATGAAACCTTAATAAATCAGATTTTTAAGGTCAAATATCCATATCCATACCTAGATTAGTTTAGTTCACAATTGTTTGTCCATATTAAATTACTTTTACTTTTCTCCTGTGTATTTTTCAGCAGCAGCATTTTACAACAGTCAATATTTGAAATTTAGAATTGCGATCGAGATGTTGTCACTTGAGTCAAACCGTTTGCTAGTGGTGCGTCAATCGTGTGCTTGTGGTGCGTCAATCGTGTGTTAGTGGTGCGTCAATCGTGCGCTGCGCTGGTGGTATGTTCAAGAGTACAGATTGACAACTCCTCGGTACCAATTCTAAATTTCAAATAGGATCGAGTGTCAAGTATAAGCACGTAGAACTGATGGTATATGTACATAGTACAGATATCGTCGTCCTATAATCACTTGGAGAAAATTGGATACTAAAGAAGTTGAACAATAAAAAAACTACAAATGATATTATCTAAGTATATTTTTTATAGCTATATTAAAGTGGTTCCCATATCCTAGTGACAATATTGTCCTAAACCATGTAACATTATATTTTAAATGACCTGGTAACTTAACTTTAGATATATCTGTTATCTTAGACATCATAAACTTTAACTTATTAAAACTACCAAACATGATATTCCGATAACGAGATATCCCACGTATTTGTGTCACAGCCAAAACCGATCAAGATACGAATCTAAGATAGAAAACTATCAGAGTAACTCCAGTCGATTCGAGTTTCAATGGTTATTCTTTTACTTAAGGATCACTCGACAAGTCCTCGAAAGAACTACGTGAACAAACAAAGCTTTTGCGCTTTATCTTAAGTATGTATCTGCTACACATTTGTATTACCCCTGTTTCCATTCTGGCTCCACCCGGGCCTTTATTCTCACCAACGCGCGGGGTTGAAAAGATAGGATTAAATGAAGCGATTTTCGATTCTGTGTATCGGTTTCACCCTCGTAAATTTTCGATTTCTTGGTTATGTCAGTTGGAAAATACTATGCACGGAAAACAAAACTCTTACTATATATTCTTTGCCAATGGACTTTAGTGGAGTGACAAGCCGCACGAAACGCAACAGCAAAGTCACTTACCGCGTGTATTATTAAACCGACATGTAACTCTCTTTGGATGCAATGCAGCAAGTATGAAAAATAAAGAAGTTTTACTTCATATATAATACTAATATACCATATATACATATAATACTTCATATATATTCATATATATGATATAAATTATAAAACATAACGGTTTATTTCAATTTTACACACAACTCGTAGCACAACGTCACGTTCGTAGCACGTTTACTAATTGGAGCTAAAGTTTACGCGCCGAATGACAGAAGTCCAAAAAATAACCAACCGCAGTCCAGAAAAAAATTTAATTAGTGCAAAAAAGAAATAAAGTACGATAATTCATTAAAATACTATCATCTCGCTTGACTTTCAATAGTAGCACTATTACTCTATCAGTATATTTTGCAGTCATGTGGAATAAGTACTAAAATTGAATAGTATTAAAATATTACTTTTTTTTCCTAAGTTGACACTGCACTCGTCCATTGTTACATAGAATTTTGCATAAAAAGGACACTAATACTTAATCAAGTTGGATTGATGCCAGTAGCGTGTGGCGTGTGAGAGTGAATCGAGATTTTTCAGGGAGAGTATTGGCGATGGATGCAGAGATAAGGGGCTGGCGCGGGGCCAAGAGCTGCCGCACTGTTTAACTACTTACGTAACACTACACGACCCGTTACGTCAGCTATTGTGCTCCTACGTTACAGTAATTACTGCGAATAACAACTGCATGGGTGCGGAATAGCCACTAATTACATGCACTAAATACATTAATAAACTGGAAACTAAGTATTTAATTTCAACTTCTTGGCAATAAATTCAATTTTAGCCGCTGCACGCTGTGAAGGTTTTTTGAATTAGTTTTTTCTTTGAATTAGCTTTTACCCGCGGCTTCGTTCGCGTTGAATCCTTTTAATAAATATCAATGAACATTACATTTAAATAGAACTGCATAGAATTCCAATATTTTTTTTAGCCTTTTTATTTTTTTATACCTGTAGGAATATGTGTACAAAGTTTCTTGATGATCGGTTTAACAGTTTTGGTGTGAAAGCGTAACAAATAAACATTCACATTTAAAACTACTAATTACATATTGTACCATAAATAAACTGAAATAGGTGGTTAGTTTCAACTTGTTGGCAATAAATTCAATTTGAATTACTGTGAAGCTTTTTTGAATTAACTTTATCAGCTGTAATTCTGATTCCGTATCTGTAGGATCAGCAACGGCAACCTCTCGCGACTTTTGATAAAATCCGCACCTGGAGTCCTGGAGAAAGGTAAAAACTGTATTGCGACCCGCATCGAATTTAATCAAAAGATAAGAATAGAATGTGATTCGGACTAAAAATGCTAGTAAATTCGATACATCGAAACATTTGAGGACTAAGATTTAAATTGTATAACTATAATAGAATTATTAGAACATTGTTTTGAAAATATGCAAATGGAATTAATTATTTTTAAGATATCCTAATGACACAAAATTATTGTATAATATAGGAAGGTATAGATATAATTATATTATAAACGAAGTACCTACTATATATAAGCTGCGCTCCATGGTTAAAACATCGGGATAAAAAGTTGAAAAATACTGGACGACCTACAGAATACACAGAAAGTTACATAAAAATCAGCAGTTTTATAGGAATTCAACCAGACGCCGCGACACAAGATATTCATAAGATTTATTGCTTCGCGCTACATACAGTCGGAAATGTCCCAGTGACCTCATAGATCCAATCTGTGGTGAAAATAAAGTTCGATTGGAAATCAAGTGCAATCTGTCGGGCCTGAGTGACGGCCTGATATCCATCAGGGGTTAAGTGGACTATGTGACAGCGATGACGATATGATTGATTCACTTTTAAATGGTGTGACGTAAGCTGCTCGACGGGACATATTTGGCAATTTGACATTACAGTCATGGATATTTTCATATCATTTGGCTGTTTATAGGTTTTTTTAAAGGTGGCCTTAGTAAATTATACCATACTCTCATTGCTCTCTTTCAGCCATCACCTTCTTTAGGCAATACAAACACTCAAACAACACAGAATACGGCAGAATAAAAATGAAGTCATGTAAATTAGATGTTTCTCCGATAGTACGTAGGTAATAATGATAACCATCTTTTATATTTAAATAAGTAAAATTCTGGTGTAACAATGTTCCACTATACTCCTCCGAAATAATCGATTATTTTTGAAACTTTTGTACATATTCTGTAGTATAATTTAACTTTTTATCTCAATGTTTCTACGGAATGAAGTTGTAGTATTCGTAAAAATTGTATTGTATTTCTAGGTGTGAATAGTATAAGGGAAGTATAATATTTTAATTTGTTGCGAGCGGTGCTCGCTCAGACGGAATAATTACACGTGAAATTTTATGGAAATACTTTAAGTAGCGGGTAAGCTCGGCCCAGCGCTACTTATGTTATATTTGCGGTCGCTATTGTACTTGTTAAGTAGTTTGGAGCTCACCTAATTGCTTTAACATAATAAATGTTTGTCATGCAGTAACATTGTGAGCAAAATTAAACTGATCAAAAGTTTTTATTAAGCGTTGTATCACGAGGTCTACGTCCAATGAAGGACATTTGAAAGTGGATGAAAATTGGTCTACTAAATAAAACTATTTAATATTGTATCAAATACGTAGACGATTTACATGACGGTGGAGAGTGCTGTTTTTCAGTATATATTATGTAGTTTTGAATGTATATAATATAGGAAAGTATGGTAGGAAGATACACATTTCGTTTTCAAAACAAACAAGTTACATGTATATTACTACCTGCTGTGCACCCTGGAATGTAGCCCGTGTAGGTTTCGAACTATGAATTCGAATACGAACTGTGAATTAGGATAAAAATTACATATTTTTTACTCTTTATGTGCCAAAACCACTCAATCAATAAAATAAGTCGAGCCAAATCAGATATGTTTTAAACTAGATAGTATGAGCCCGCGGATTCACTGCGTAGGTTAATATAATTTACTACCTATTTATTCTTCCATTATATATTATACCTTTTATTAGAAGTTCAACCCTAAATATCGTGACACAAGTTTTTTATATATCATATTTCCACACACTGAAAGTTCAAACGAGGAAGCGTGTGTCACGAAAAGTCTCTGAGGCACTTTTATTGTTGTCGAACTTTTGCTGCACGCCGTTTAGGTTCACCTTCTTACTTATATTTGATAGCAAAATTCAAAAATTGCTTCAATTTTCTACTTGAAGCAATCACTGAGATTTGCTATGCTTATGTTTATATTGCTTTAAATAAATTTATTGTTTATATTAACATTCATTTTTTTTTATTTTTTCATACCTTCAGCAAAGTCTAAAATGTTATAATTACTTGAAACTAGTAAGATTCAATCACTTTATAAACATTAAAAATCTCAATAACATCTATTTTATATTACTATAGGTACTTTCTAATTTCCACCTATTTTTCTTAGCTTTTTTTTTTCACAAGAACCTTCTGACAACAAAAAAAGAATTAGCGAAATCGGTTCAGCCGTTCACGCCTGATGCTATGGAAAATAAGAAAAGAAAAATATTTATACTTGACTAATGGTAACGGTGATTTTAATAATTAACAAACTCTCTTTTTCTTTTCAACATTTTTCAAACTCTTCGGCGGCGAATAATAACATCCACATGCCAATAAGTTTCAAACTTTTACGTCTTACAAGGAAAATCAACTTTAAGACGGACAATTGTTAGGGAAATGATTTATATAAGGACTTTTTATTATTTGACGGGTTGTTAAAAATTGGTATAACCATAGTTTGTAACAACCGTTTAGAATCAATTAATTTCAAACTAAAAAATTAAAATGTAAGTGTCATTGAATCTGACTTTCTGGTGGATGTTACCATTACAATATCACCTAAAATCTGTAAAACTAAACATAGTACGGGTACATTCAGAAGTATTGCTGGCTATCCCCATGACACAAAAGTACGAGCATCTAACTTTATGTATTTGATACTAAAAATACATTCCATTTTTAAACTTATGTATTATTATTATTTTTTATAGTATAAGGGCGCAAACGAGCAATCGGAGCCATTTTCATGACTACCGACGACTATAGACATCCGCATAGGTTATACAGACGCGTTGCCCGTCTTCCTCCTCCCACCCAATGGGCCACCGTCTACTTACACACCACACGAAACGCGACAGCACAGTTGTTACTTTATGTCTTTTATTACAGCCTTCTAAATAATTTCTTATTAATACGCCATACTTTATACATTCAAATTACACACTTTGTAAAGTACGTGTGTGTGTTTTATTTATGAACAAACAGAGGCAGTCATAATCTTGGAAATGGCTCCCCATGACACGCCCGGCTGCTTGTGTTTTCTTCCTCAGGGATGTTGCTTATTTAGTAGCCCGCCGACACGCGGCGCTCGAACGTGCTTTGCATATAAACTATTTCAGAACGTGAATTATTCGGGTACACATCCACAGTGCAATGCAATGAGAAATTGTGGATATTTCATAAGAACTGATGATCATGGGACATAGGAGCATAGGAGCATAAGTATACACTTTTTATACCTACCAATGCTAATTTATAAAGCTGAAAAGTTTATTTGTTTGGTAGAACGTGCTAAACTCAGAAACTTTTGCTTCGTTTTGAATAATTTTTTCAGTGTTAGATAGCCTCTTTAGCGAAGCAGGCTATAGACTATGTACCCTTAACGAGTAATAGCAGATGATTAGGGTGCGCATGTGAAATAGCGGGGCACTGCTAGTTATTTATAAATTAACATTTTTATCAATTTCTTGTAAACTACTTTCTTATAAGTGATATTCGAAATGGTAAATACAGTACTTTTTCATTCATACTTTAGATAATAGTGATACTAACTAACATTTATAAATTTAAGTTATATACTTATATTAAATAAATAATAATAAAACAATTGTACCTATAACAAATAAATATTATTAGAAAGCTCAATGAATTTGCATGTAGGTAAGATAACACCCGCACTTATCAATATCTAATTTCATCGCCGCAGACATGATTCTATTGTCCTTGGTTACAACTGGTAAAGAAATCGTTTATTTTAACGGGAGTGGAGTAAAATAAAGTAAAGATAGAGTAGGTTGTGCGCGGGGCGCGGGCAGGGGGCGGCGGCTGCCCTCAGTGTCACGGAGGCTGCGGAGCTAGCCGCCCGCCCTGCCGCCCAGCCGCCCAGCACAAACAACACAACATACATTTGCATGTGTTAAATAACACCGATATGAGCACACACAGCTAAAACAAAGAAACACAACGGAGACAATGTACGTGAGTGCGTAGATGTATCTATTGAGTTGATGTTGCAAAGTTTTACTCTTATGTTTATATTTGTCAGCTTCTAGTACAGTGACGTTTTTGCGTAAAAACATATATACAAAGTAGTAATCAGAAATTATTATTGTGTTGTATGTTTAAATAGTACTTTTTCACGGGCTTTATTATTTATTTAAATATATTATTAGTACAGGATATTTGCGTAATTAGGTTAATTTATAACCTACTAGTTAATATAGTCTAGGTTATAAAACTGCAACCTATCATTATTATCTTATTAATGTATGTATAAGATAATGAAAATCACTATGATTTTATATTAAATTGCATAAATAATCTAAACCTCTTGCACTATACATGTTATTAGTGATAATTTAATAAAAAGCACTAATAATAGTTATTAATATTAAAGTGCTTTCGTAATTTTTTATTCTTTACATTTAATAATATGAATCTGTAAAGTATTTTTTTATATTTTTTATATAATCAAATATTTGCCATTTAAATTTTTAAATAAATAATTATTAGCATTTAAATTTTGACTTATATAAATGTTTTCTTAAATAGCCATCGTGAATCCTCTTAAAGTTCAGTACGTTTTTTTATTATGTCGCTACTCCTCATAAAATTCAAGCCTCTGTATTTAAAAAAGTCCAACAAAAGTCTTGGTAAATAAATTGGGTTTTTGACAATACTCCAGATGAAGAGGGTTACTCCTCAAGTACGTGCAGGGCTCCAATTATAGATGTTTTTGCCATTGAGAGCCTTAAGAGAGCCTGCGATCCTTAATAAAAGCTTGGGGTCATCTTTTGCATAAGAAACGCTTACAATAGACTTTTATTGTTATCACTCTCCGCGCTTTTAATAATGACAAACGTATATTTTATTTCTAGAAATGAATTTTCTTTATTTGGCTATTTACTTTAACAGCTTAATATAAAGATTTTATGAGTAAAGTAAATTACGGTCATAATCATAGCGATGTTTTATTCTGGCAGGGAATGCTGACTTTACAATTGAGACCGTGCCAAATAATTCAAGAACATTTTAGCATTTAAAATGAGCGACTCATTTGTAGCAATTAGACATATGCTGACCGCCCCGTCTTTATTGACAATGTTATTGAAAATTGTTATAATATTAACATTGTGCTCTACCTCTTGGTGCGAGTCGACGGGGATTCCGCACGATGTACACGTATCAACCACTGAACCGACAACAAACACAACTACAATCCCAAGTAGCACAAAATCCATTTTAAAACTGCTACAATCGACAAGCACGAAAGGAACAACAAAGGCCAGCACAATAGTCACCACCGAGAGCACTACCACACATCGCGACACAACAACTCAACCGTCGAGTACAAAAGGTTTACTCAAAACTGCAAGATGGCAAAAGCTAAATGCGAGTTCTAGTGCTCTCGGGAACGTAGTGCACTCGTCTCCGAGGCTGCCAGATCGCCTGGGGGCCGTAGATTGCGATCTCCCCGTGCTGCCCAGGGAGTCACGTTTGTGGCGCGGGAACGAAACGCACGAACTCAATTTTCCAGTGACGGTAAGAGGGTTTTAGTTTATTTAACGAAATTGTTTCTTAAGAGTTAGAGTCACAATATAAATAAAGTTTATTTTTCTATTTACAATTCCGACATAACGGTGAGGTATGCGTTTAGGGTAGAGGCAGTGGAGGAAATTCAAAGTTACCTTAAGTACCAACCCCTTTAATCACATTGACCATTTCAGTAGACAACATCTTACTAGCAATGATTTTAATTTATATGTATATTTTTAAATTATACATTTATATTCATATTTGTATAAATATTTCTAAGTTGGCTATAGGTATTATCGTTTGATGGTTACAAAAATAGAGCCACATATAACAGCGGGCCTAAATACAGCCAAGACGAACAAGATTAGTATTCCGAACGATCATTTTGTTTGTTTATTTGTTTGTCTGTATGTCTATCCATAGCTTTTTCTCAGAAGTGCTTGAAAGGGTCAAGCTAAAATACAAATCAAATACCAAGGTCTGCAACAATTCAGTTGCAAACATTACTATTTAGGTACTGAGGAAGTATCATAAAACTACCAAGTCAATGCTATCGAAAAATTAAAAAAATTAATAGGACATGCTGGTCTAGATCATGAAATTTGACATGAAGTAACAATTCGCAAATAGATATAAATCGAAAATCGATAATTATAATTATTTCACTGTAAGAAAAATACTCAAAACCTTTGTTTATTGCTCATTTCATTTCAGTTCATTTCAATAATATTTATATGAATTGCATTATAGTATTATGTCTGAATATATATTTTTATTAGATAGTAACTGTGCCCCGCGGTTTCACCCGCGTCATATTATTAATAAACTTCACCCCCTCAGGAGTTGAATTTCTAAGAAGTGTCTCTCTTAGTGCCTATTTTGAATGACTATATTTTTATTAGATAGTAACTGTGCCCCGCGGTATCACCCGCGTCATGCGATTAATAAACTTCAACCCTTCAGGGGTTGAATTTCTTAGAAGTGTCTCTCTTGGTGCCTATTTTGAATGACTATATTTTTATTAGATAGTAACTGTGCCCCGCAGTATCACCCGCGTCACATAATTAATAAACTTCACCCCCTTAGGAGTTGAATTTCTAAGAAGTGCCTCTCTTAGTGCTTATTTTGAATGACTATATATTTATTAGATGGTAACTATGCCCCGCGGTATCACCCGCGTCATATAATTAATAAACTTTACCCCCTAAGGAGTTGAATTTCTAAGAAGTGCCTCTCTTAGTGCTTATTTTGAATTACTATATTTTTATGATATAGTATCTGTGCCCAGCGGTTTCACCCGCGTCATATGATTAATAAACTTCACCCCCTCAGGAGTTGAATTTCTAAGAAGTGTCTCTCTTAGTGCATTTTTACATTATGAAAGTTGTAGATCCAACCAAATTTCAAGTTTAAAGGTGCAGTTGTTTCGGCTCTGCGTTGATTCAGTTTTGTCTGCTAAATAGATAACCGAGAAAGATTTAGATATTCTATTTTTGTAGACGTTTAAGCCGATAGCACCCGTAGTATAATTTAAAATTTCATTGGATTTTTCTATTCAATTTATTTGCCCTCCCTCCACCAGAGATAGCTCGCGTATCGTTCCCGACGTAGGTCTTACGGTGACGTATTTTCGGGAGCGTCCTTTGACCCAAGTCAACGTCGTGCGTCGTCCGTGCGGTAGATAAAGGTTTTTCGTCATTAATTCTGCCCTAAAAAACTTTTACGTATTTTACATGGCGCCCGACATTTTCACTACATTTACCTAAATACGTACGTCGTACATGTCTCAGTACATATATCTATATAGAGGTATAGGTTTTGTCCGCCTGTTTTAAACTAGTGAAATTGTATCTTACTATATAATGCCTCTTAAATAAAAGAAAGCCACGCCTGGGCCTTTCATTATGGCATATTGAAATTCTTTGATTGCACTGATATTGAAATGTAATATTAAAATATAGATAAAACGTATTCGGGCGCTAAATCCCGAAGACGCCGTAACACAAGCCGTCGACTCATAAATTCCTTTTGAAACCCGTCTGCTTAATACTTATTGCTTTTTTGGAGCGAATATGAAATATTGGAATCTTAAATAAGATGAAAGCGTGATATAATGCTGAGACACAAACAAATGGGAACCGGAGGGAAATATAAATAATTTACGAGCGTTTTTATAGAGTTAGTACTTACTTGTTGGCTTACCTGATGCCTAAGTAATCATTATTGATATTTATAGAACTGTGAAAAAGGTGGCAAAACGGCAAAATGGCATCTGGTTAGAGAAATGTGCCCACAGAAAGAATCTCACATTAATAATTGTGTAAAAGTTCCGCCGCTAGGGCCACCCTTTCAGTGGTTTTCATGGCAGACCGGAGCTGTCTCCCGGTGATTCTGTCGGTAACTCAACCTACGGTGTGCCAAGGCGTTGCAACTTTCCTCATGTTAAACATCCTAACAGTCTCGCCATCTTTGCTCATCATCAAAACCAAAGGCTACATTACAAATTATTAAAAAAATAGCCGTTTTTCTCCTCATTTGTAAATGATTCCGTATCAAATGTCGATTCACTTCACTTTGCATATTTTGCTGAAGCAGAAATACAATTTTTAGTTTATTTATATATACAGCATAGGGACGACAGATTTTAGATATAGCTAGTTTTGTTATCAGCCCTTACTATTATCAATAGGTTCCGTAGGGACAGAATTAATGGGGGTAAAGTTTGAGGATGTCGTTTTTCGTATGTAAGTATAATAAAAGGCGAATGTGCGATAAGGGCAGGACCCCGGGCAAGTACATTATCATAAAGGGCCTGATAAAACACGGATAATGATAAGGTTGTATGGAAAAGTTTTAATACAGGTTCTTTCCTACTTTTGGGTTATGTAACGTTGAAAAGAAACTTTTGTTAATACAAACTTTGAAAATATTATGTTCGCCAAATTAAAAAAAATGATGAATTGTCGTGAGCATAATATATATTATAGTGCATATTATAGGTATAATACTAGCTGTGCCCCGTGGTTTCAGCTTATGTTTTGATCCCGTGGAAATATCGAGATGAAAAATAGATCTTGGCCGATTCTCAGACCTACCCAATAGGCACTCAAAATTTCATGAGAATCGGTCCAGCCGTTTTGGTGTAGTATGGTAACTAGCATCGTGACACGAAACTTGTATATCTATACTAATATTATAAAGAGGAAAGATTTGTTTGTGTGTGTGTGTGTGTGTGTGTTTGTATGTAACGAATAGGCTATGAAGTACTGGACCAATTTCAAAAATTCGTTCAAAATTTGAATACCACCGTATCACAAATTAACATAGGCTATTTTTTACCACCTGAAAATGCTTCATTCCCATAGGAAAACGGGTATACTACTAAACGGCTGAACCGAATGGGCCTGACCAATTTTCGACAGATGGCGCCACTGTCATTAAAATGAATTTTATATATTGCTGTGATATATAATTTTATATATGCTGACGTATCTGTGGTGGCGTAGCAACGCGCGCACGGCACAGCTAGTATATTAGACAAGCAATGAAATGTTAATTAATGTTGTTAATTAAATAATGCATTTTACTTAAGCAATGAAATGTTAATTAATGTTGTTAATTAAATAATGCATATTACATAAGCAATGAAATGTTAATTAATTTCTTTGACCTAACCTTGTGACTGTAAAAGAAAACCTTTTACAGTCGACTATATGCATTTTTACTTAATTGAATTTAAGTAATTATTAATTTAGAATGGGCGTATTAATTAAAACTAAAATGGTTTAGAGACAATATTTTTAATACGAATTATATGAAAATCGATTATGATATTGTTCTAGGAGGCATATTCGACTTTTGTCTGTAAATAAGTTAAGGAGTTTGGATTTTTCTTCAAACAAATCCCAGACATGATAATATGGATGTAGGTTTGGCCCAGCCTACTTCATTCAGCTCGGCCTACTTCAGAAAGTTGTAAAAGATTTCTTCTACACTACTTAGTTACTTACCCCAATTTTAATAATAGGCAAAAGTACAATAGGGTTGACATGCATAATAAATACAAAACCCAAAAAAACAAGATTGAAATACAAAATACCACGATAGAAATTCGTTTGATATTTTCATCTACATATTATTTAATATATATTTATAGTATGTACAATGTACATACACAAGGCTACGTGAGTAGACCAAAACAAACATTAGTTCATGATAAATATTTGTCTGAACTTCAAGTAGTAGTAGAGTAGCCTCTAGCGCTTTACGTGAACACTCGCTACACCGCTTCGGGTCATTGATGCAACCTTAGTGCTTAAAGTAAATAGTCACGTAGTAAATAGTGTAACATATTCTACAAGAAGCAGAAATACGTATAAGCACATATTACAGCAGTAAAATGGACTTTTTATTGTATTAGAGGGCAACCGACCAGTCGGAGTAATTTTGTAGCGCCCACAAATATCGCATACGTATCATGTCTGTGTTGCCCTCCTTCCCTCTTCCCTATACAATGGGCCAGCGGAAACTAGCAAACTGAGTCCAAGCACGAGAGCTTAGCTGCCACTTTAAGAGTATGTGATTCACTAGTACAATCTGGTGCCTACCAGATCCCGCATTACTTCGTATAGTGGACTGTACAACTTTAATTTCAATCTCGAACATCTCTCTTCCGTTTCTTCATTTCTGATTAGAATACATTAAATTGTATTCACCTGCTGAACACCGCTAGGAACGACGGGGCTAATGAGTTTCTTGTGGTTTGAGTAAGTTTATAATAACAAAGGCAAGGGGAGAAGGGCTGGCAACGCACCTTTCTACAGCATCGGGGGTTACATATAATATACATACCATATATATATATACGACCGGCTGGCGCAGTGGTAAAGGGCTCGGATAAGCGGAGCATGTTGCGCCGGAGGTCGCGGGTTTGAATCCCGCCTAGGTCATGGATGTTTATCTATGTATTATATTTCTTAAATTTATAAAACATATTAAATATATTCCGTTGTCTAGTACCCGTAACACAAGTCCTTAAGGTACTTAGCACGGGGCTAGGTTAACGTGGTGTGATTAAAAAAATATATATATATTGTTGCAATTTATACTATACTAATATAATATAAAGCTGAAGAGTTTGTTTGTTTGAATTAAATTCAAACAAACAACTGGTCAGATTTTAAAAAATCTTTCAATATTAGTTAGTTTATTTAGCGAAGAAGGCTATAGGCTACTTTTTAACCGACTGCGGTAAAAATACGGATTCACATAAACGAAGTTGGGATACAAATTCGTTTCGTTTTTGTTAATGTTTGTTTATGGGATTTATATGGGATGAATTGGCGGTCAGGCATTGATAATCCACTTTCTATTTACATTTTTTGTTATCCCTTTGATTTACAAAAGCCTCCATCCCTTTTAACTTAAATAATGAATTCTGTTAAAACAGGGCATGCGCTACAAAGGTACACAAAAATAAAAAATGTAAATTTGTGAATACTATAAGTAGGTATCAGTATAAATTTCAATGATACTTTTTGTATTTTTTGACAGTTAAGAAGTTTTGAGAAGATTTTTTGATTTTTATGCACACAAGTTTTTAGTCATACGTCGCAGTTAGTGTCGCTCGTAAGGGACTATAATCTTAGTACTTACGTCATTATTTAGAAAAAAAAAGCACATTTTTGTTTGTAACTTGGATCATGATAGCGAAACACTGGGGTCAAACATATAAACCATAAATTGTGTTGGCGCAAGGAAAGAGGGGAGAAGGTTTACGCTTGAGTAAGTTAGCTGTGCTCATTAATTGCGTGGAACAAATAGCGTCTGTGTTACGTGATGCATCTTAATTATGCCGAGAAACTTAATATAAGAAACAATTTTAATAGGACTAAATTTTATTTTGTACAAATTCTTTTAAAGTAAAACCTTTTTTCATGTATTTGCGTGAATGTTGTTGATGAACATCCGCAAATCCTAAGGATCTTCAAGAATAGAGCTTAGTCTTTCCTCAAAGGTCTGCAACGCATCTGTTAGACCTCTGGTGTTACGGATGTCTGCGGGCGTTGGTGATCACTTTACATCAGGTGACCTAACTGCTCGTTTGCCTCCTATGCTATAAAAAAAATTGGAGAGGCTCTGTCATGTTCAAGTGAACGCGATAGAATCCGTTCAAATAATCACGATCGTATTTTTTTTAAGGTCGTAATTATTTTTTGGTCGATCTGGTGCATGTTGCTTGGCTACATGTTCTACGATATCGTAGCACAGCTACGTCGCCGTAGCAGATGCGTCGCATCCAAAAATTTTAAGTGTCATGTCGATAGAAAAGTTTAATGTATAATTTATGAATGCCCAACATGCAAGTTCCGACCTTGGACCACCACATTTTCTCACCGCTGCGCTGCTACCCCTGTATCTCCAGGGCCTAGCCTCCCGATGTGCATATTAAATATTGTGAAATGATTATCACAAAGTGCACGAAAGTTCTATACCTTTCTCTATTCTTTCTATTGTATAATAAAACTGTAACTATAAAATGTTTGTGGACGCTAATCTCAGAAACGGCTTGTTGGATACAGTCTTCAGGTATATATTGTAGTGAGCTTCACTTAACATTTAGTATAGTAGTTTTACGTGGGTGAAAGTGTAATGTTACGGTGGGCTGCGAGGAGCTTCTATTTTTTTTTATGCTATAGGGGGCAAACGAGCAGTCGGAGTCATTTTCATGACTACCGACGGCCATAGACATCCGTATAGAGGCTATACGCTGCCCTCCTTTCTCCTCCGACCTCCATGGGGCATCGGCTACATACACAACACACGAATCGCGACAGCCCACTGTCACTTTATGCCAATATCATGTAAGCGAAAGGTACCTCGCCGGTCGCGTGGTCCCAATTCTCTTTTTCGTCTTTTGTCCTGCACTACCTCTTGCAAACAAAAAGGTGAATCCACCTATTAAGAATTGGGTCTACTACATTTGGATCTGTTTAACATAACTATTTGCCCCATACGCTGGAATATGTCCGCAATAAAACCTAATGCTTTCTCACCATGACAACGCTTTGCGCACTCCGCAGTCATTACGATATTAGATAACGCCCACCACTATTGTCATATTGTCACGGTTTTATCTGCGAGGTCCAAAGGGTATAATAAAGTAGACAAAGCAAGGGGAATAAAGTATGATTCGTGTAGATTTATTCAAAGTTTATTCAATTCATCAATTACTATTTAAATTATTGATAAATACAACAAATTTTTATAGCTTCAAATATATTAATTTGTTTTTTAAATTCCGCAATAAATTGAATTTTCGTTTCAGCCATCAAAGATTGGTTCGTTGTGCTTCGTACTTTCAACTTAATACGCTCTTCTCGTCATTTTTTCTCAAATTATTTAAGTGTATTTTGTGGTGGAACTTCTTCGAAACGACACTACCGATTCTTATGAAGTTTTCTATGTATATTCGTTAGATCTGAGAATGGCACCAAAACATCCATCCTGCTATTTCTAATCACAAGATACACGGGTGAAATCACCGGGCACTGCAGTTATATTCTAATAATGTCTCAATGAAATGACCTTAAACTATTTATACTTTCAAACTACAAGCCATAATAAGTCCTTGGTTTTAATGTTTTTTATCGCCCTACCGTAATTATATAGTTAGTCTGTTAAATAATTAATAAACGTGTGACTTTGTGGATGTCGCCGGAGTGCGCGCCGGGCCGCAGAGGCAGCGAGGAGGACTGTCCTCCTTACATCATGGCGTGGGAGGGCTCCGCCGACATACAGAGCGGCGACATACTCATCGTGCGCATCACCGACCCGGCGCTGCTCGAGCCCAGACACGCAAAAAACGGGACCAGCGAGACGAACTCGTCGCACTCGGATGAGGACAGGTGGGTCTTCACGCGCTGACCTACATTGTGAGCGCAGATTGTTCATTGATCCGAGCTGCCAGCATGGTTCAGGGAACACTCGCTCGTTCAACACAATACGTCGGTGCGAGGACTGATGGGTGCAGCGGGTTATGTGGCGGGTTACAACAGCGGTCACGGGTTCGAATCCTGCATGTTTCATGGATATATTTTATTATATTTATGGATATAATAGTATAAATATACTTTATTTATATTATAAAATTAGCTTGAAAAGTTGCGTTGCCCTCCTTTCTCCTTCCATACAGCGACCCATAAAGGAGTATAGATTGACACTTACACACTGCACGAAACGCGACAACACAGCTATTACTTTGTACGTAAGCGAGAGGTACCTCCCCACTCGTGCCTTTCCTTCGCCTGCAATGCAACATGGCACTACCTCTTACTTTTATTATTATTATTGGTACGCAGACAGCAGCACAGATCGTCGCTGGCGGTGTACCAGGTGACGCGGCAGGGGCACGAGCACTGTGACGTCACGGACGGCATGTTACTCGACATCACCCCGCTGGACGAGCAGGCCGCCAAGCTCTTCACCCTCTACGATAAGGACCTCACCGAGGGCGTCAACTTACTTATCGGTGAGAAACACCATGGAGGTTTTATACTTCCTATACCTGTACATGGGAGTATCAGGAGATCTGCCGCCTTGGCTTCTATTGGAGAACCCCTATGTTCAGCAGTGGACAGATTAAGACTAATACATGTAGCTTTTTAATGGTGAAAAAAATGGTTGTAATCAGTCCAGTAATTTTTGTACGACAACATTACAAACATACATACAAAAACACAGGTGTGTTATTGATATTGGAATTATCATATGGTTTTAATTCTATAAAACTAACGAAATGTTTAATTTGATGGCATAGAAATGAATTTTGTAATATTCAAGATAAAATTGTAATTATATAAATAAATAAGTAAAAGTTTAAGTTGCAAAGGTGCCACACAGAAGGTATAACAAACTACTGCACTAGCACTGCAGCGACTCGGCTTGAGCCACGTAACACGAATACTCCATTCTTATAATCTCAATGCCTTCCTCGCTAAATTGTCTATCTAACATGGTAAGAATTTTACAAAGATGATCAGTAGTTCCTGACATTGACGCGGTCAACCGAACAAACTTTTAAATTTTATAATATAAAAAAATATATAGATATACATTAATATGTAGTAATAAAAGACAAGGCAATATCAATTGAAAATGATTAATTAATTATTATTCAATTGAGTTAGAATGAGTTATTAAGAATGAATAATTCAGAAGAGGGGTTGTAAAGAAAGTGTAATCATTAGCTAGGCTTTGGAATTCGTTAATATTAATTGAGAATAAATATTCCATTACTAAAGTAATATCCATGACATTATTACAAAAGAGATTGTAATTTATATTTAACTAGTTTACTTACTACAATATTCATCTTTGTTTGTAGATTAGTGTTAGCCGCTGGGGGCTACTATACATAATAATTGTAATACTTACTTAATAAGATTAACCTAAACATTTACATAAATAATACATTAACAGTAAATAATGGACTAAGTATATATTAATAGGTATTATTATGTATTATTATTATTAAAATAGGTATTTCTTTATAGTTAACAAATTACGATTTTATAGATCTACTAGAACACCCACGTAGCTACTTTTCTTTTGTCCAAAATGTCTTACAAATAATTCTGAACAGTTTCAACAGTGCATTTTCTCCAACCATTTTGGAGACCATAAAGTAAAGTAAATAAACCAGCAAATTGTTTTTATATAATACAAGTATATAGATTTTCTTCTACGAAAAAAAGGCCCCTTAACTTATACAAAATGGTGGAAAAACAAACGAATTTTTCACAAAGTAGCGGCAGCGCCACCATTGTTTGCTTTACTTGGAAAGCTTTTAAGGTTTTAACGTAGTTCTGTTTGCAGTCGTATCAGCCAAATGGGAGTCGCAATGCGTGCGCTTAAAAGTTACCGTCAAGTCGGACAACTGCGGGGAGTCTCAGGAATGTTCCGGAAAAGGTGTTTGTTACACGAATGCCTCGATGGTAAGTTTTGAAAAGAACTTTGAAAGTACAAGGGAATTTGTGGCAGTAGTGAAAGGTAGTTCCATTTAATTCCTCCTTTTTATTCTTGGTAATTGACGTGTGAAATATCTATCACAGTATTTTTTTGTATGTATGATGACTAAAGAAGTATAAAAATCTACCTATCCTGTATTAATATTGCACGCCAAAATAACACGTTTTCAAAAATACGAGTATATAGACTTCAAAGATATGACTCCAGAGATAAAGATATTTTTTTTAACCAACTACCATAAAGTACCTATATGTTTTTAATACGACGAGCACGTCAAGTCAAGCCACGTGTAGGCAGCTAGTTTCAGTTTAATTCAATAAATTTTTACGTGATAACTATAACATAGCGAGTATAGAAAACGGAACTCGAGTCTTTTTATTGATGATTAAATAGATAAACGCCATATTTTATCTGGCTGGGTCCTTTCTAAAAAGTTTAATTGTGAACTGTTTTTATGAACTCTATTTAATCGATCATTTTATAAAAAACGCAAACAATAGTTATAATATTATAATAGTAATACATTCGAAAATAAAGTAATTATAAATTATATTAACAGGGAGGCATAGGTATCATAGAAAATGGGAATTATAAAAATTGAATATCCTTTGAAAAGTATCAAAAAGAGTGACTTGGAGCGTGTTTCATACCTAGCTACAGTTTATCATTTAAAAAGCCGAGCTTTACGTGTTTTTTATTGAAGTTGTAAAATAATTGCCGCTCTGAAACATATTTATAGCTCGTTCGCGCTGACCAAACCGTTTTATTTGTGAATACATTGTATTGAAATAAATTTGCGGAAAGTCACGAATTGCAAATTTTGTAACACAAAAAAATGTTTTTGTGAGAGTATAGCCGACTTTTTTGAATTCAGTATCTTTTTGTTTTTTTCTTCACGTATTTTTTCGATCCCGCGAACATGCCCATGATAATAACAGATGCTGTAATAGGCTTCTCCTCGCTCCCCCTTTCTCGCTCTGAATTAGCAGATGGCGGCGTGGATTGGGGCCGGCGGCGTGGCGTACTCCGTTGGACCATTGGAACTAAGAGTCAGCATGGGAACCTGACCCCATTACACGGTTCCAACGTTGCAGTAGGGACAGTTCAAAGGCAGCCGGACAATCCCCAAGGAGGAGAAGTCTGGCCTTTTCACCGCGTCCAGCTTGTCGCTGGAGGGGCCCTGATGCTTATAGATCCGGGGCCTTCCAATTATAGTGGCTGAAGGCAGAGGTTTAGTCGGTAAGGGTTGATAGCCGAGCCCGACTCTGTACCCGGTTGACCACCCGGGCTCCTTGGTAACGTACGTAATGGTATTCCGCGTTACCAAAAAAAAGGCTTTTCCTCACTCTATCTTAAGTATAGGTTCGAAAAAAGGCAGTCACAGGGATTAGTTTTTACGACTTATTTATATTTTAAAAGTCGTATAAAATGTTTGCTGACACGAACTCGTAATGTTTTTCTTGCCTAATTTTACTAGAGCAGTTTTCACTTAAAAAAGCGAGTAACTAGATATATTAGTGAGAGTTGTTATTTCCAAGTCTATGACTGAGTACATTAATGAAAGTTGTTGTTTCCAAGTCTATGACTGAGTATGTTAAATGAAAGTTGTTGTTTCCAAGTCTATGACTGAGTATATTAAATGAAAGTTGTTGCTTCCAAGTCTATGACTGAGTATATTAAATGAAAGTTGTTGTTTCCAAGTCTATGACTGAGTATATTAAATGAAAGTTGTTGTTTCCAAGTCTATGACTGAGTATATTAAATGAAAGTCGTTGTTTCCAAGTCTATGACTGAGTATATTTAATGAAAGTTGTTGTTTCCAAGTCAATGACTGAGTATATTAAATGAAAGTTGTTGTTTCCAAGTCTATGACTGAGTATATTAAATGAAAGTTGTTGTTTCCAAGTCTATGACTGAGTATATTAAATGAAAGTTGTTGTTTCCAAGTCTATGACTGACTATATTAAATGAAAGTTGTTGTTTCCAAGTCTATGACTGAGTATATTAAATGAAAGTTGTTGTTTCCAAGTCTATGACTGAGTATATTAAATGAAAGTTGTTGTTTCCAAGTCTATGACTGAGTATACTAGTGACATGGGCTTATTACAGGAGGGCTACGAGTGCCAGTGCTGCCCAGGGTTCGTGGGCCCGCACTGCGAGGAGCGTGACGCCTGCAACCCCTCGCCCTGCCTCAACAACGGCATCTGCGTAGACCTCACGCAACCGCTCAACGGCGCCAACTATCACTGTCTATGTCCATATGGTAAATATTTTAATAGTTTTTATTTTATGAAGAGTAAAGAGGCAAACGAGTTGTTTTTGTTTTGATGACTACGGTTTAGTCGGTATTGCACTGAGTGTCGAGTCTGACATAGGCCTAGGCGCCACTCGGACTTCTAGGTACCTTTCTTTCATACGTAAATATATGTTCCTCTGTGTCAACAAAGAAAGGCGCGGAATATTATCAGGCAAGTTCGGTCTAGACGAATCTAGCAGTAGTGTATCGGTTCTGGTGGTGTAGGAGACCTATTAGCCTTATATTGATCAGTCGGCAAATATAATAATAATACAAATAGTTTGTTTTACTCAGTCTACTTTGTATTGATTTGCAATTATTATTATTAGTAATAGTAGTGTATAGAATAGTTTGTGTTCTTTTTATTTCTATTTATAATGTCCATTAATAGTTCAGTGTCGATGAGAGGGTACAAACATTAAAAAAATCATTGTTCGGACCTCCAGCCCCATCTATGGAGGAGCGGCGTAAAAAATTCGTGGCGTCATGTTCGCGATCTTTTCGGCAACGGTCGCTAATCGCTCGCCTATTTTTAGCCAACACACATCATTATTGTTCCCTGTACGGTGTACCTAATTTTGTAATCTAAAATAATAAAGCGCATCTGTTGACTCTGAAGAAATTCTTTAATTGAATCACCGCATCCCCTACATACTGGTCAAATCCCCTACATATAATCAAAGAAAGAGAACTAAAAAAAGTTGTTTTATTTTATTTAACTATTATAAAAGCATTTAAATTCATTAAAATACATTCTACAAACGTGAGATTACAATAAGGAATTATTATACTTAAATTGCAAAATGAAATTAGAATGCTCCATGCTCCATGGTCTTGTCTAAATATAAAGTAAATGCCATTCCCGCCAATCGTGCCACTAAGCCTTCAGCGGAAAATTTTAACCTTCAGAGGAAAGCGGCTAATTAAACGATAAAATAACTCACATTAATGTTGTACAAAGAAAATGGTTACCCATTTTATTTTACGTTTTTCATAACGCCCGTTCCTTATATCTCCTTACCATAAAACATTCTCACAACTTTGAAAATATTACGGTGTTCGCTCGATTTAACCGTAATGGTGGGTACCGCGCCTTATGCTAATATATAATAATAGCGCGGCCTCCTTACCATTTATATGTTAATGCCGAAGAGGCCAATTTAGTTATTTCACACCTTGTATGTTATCCTGGTAACAAAAATGCTTTTAGCTCTTATTAAATTACGAATTCCCGTTAGGGCTCATTATGACAAGTAGTGTTAGGGAGATAATATAGTAAGATATATTTTATTATATAATAATTTACATGAATACAGGACACATTTATCCATATTATGAGCCAATGTCGTCAGCCGCACATTTCATAAATGTGAGTGTATTTTGTATGAAATGAGGCTTAGCTAACTGTAATTTTATCAACGTGTTGAAGTTGTGAGCACGATTCGCACTTGACCTATTCTCATTGATTTTGTTCTACATTTGGATCTTTAATTACGACCATAGTAATGAGTACCTAATCTAAATTTACTAATGGATTTAACTATATCGTGTGTATATTTATTTTGCCCGCCATAGTGATGGATGGATGTCTATTTCTCGTTAAAGCCTGTGATTGACACGATTCTCCGCAACTGCGCAAAATAGCGACGAACCCACGGCTTTACGATGTAAATTTGACCGCGAGCCTCTGACCCTAACCACTAACTCTGCTCCGATAATCTATTCTCATGCGAATAGATGAACTACCCAGATTACCGTCACCCAGATTACTACATATTAATTTAATTATTAATAACATTCAGGAATCTTTTTAAATATTTAAGACGAAGGGATATAATTAATTTACATGATCCTTTAATCTTCTGGAATGTTATCATGTTATATAATTAATGATATGTAATTATTATTAAAATAAAAGGACAATTCGTAAAAGAATGCATCCGTATTGCATGACCGGTAGGCACCTATAGGTACCCCTTGCTAAGCTGTCGCGTTTCATGCGGTTCATGTGTATCCGGTGGCCCATTGAAGACCTTAGACCTGTTTCGTAGACCTCTACGTAACATTTGTGCAGATGTCTATGGGCGTCGGTAGTCATCAACAGGCTGCGCATCCGGCTGCTCTTTTCCCTACAATAAAAATCATCATAAAATAATAATGATATTATTATTCATTGTTGTAAGCTTATTATCATAGTATAGACTAATGTACACTCTTTAGTGATCACATCGACCACCAGACGATCCTTTATCTACGTTTCTTACGATTTGTTATCACTAAAATAACATTATAATACAACAATATCGATGAAGTACATTGTACTTTTATACTTATGTATTATTCCAATATTATGTAAATCTCTAAAATCCGTATGAGACTATGATCCACCAATGCCACGCCTATAATAATTTAATCAATTCATAAATGAGCCAGAGAATATTTGAATGTGTAAAAAATTAACTGAACCACTTAATTTGCCAGGTTTCACCGGTAGGAAATGTGAGAAAGATCCGTGCTTCTCAGCGCCGTGCTTAAACGGCGGGTCTTGCATGAGCATGGCTATGAACGGCTCCACGACCTTCCACTGCGCCTGCGCCGAGGGCTGGACCGGCGCGCACTGCGACCTGCCGGACAGTGGAGGGCCGTGCGAGGGCAAGCCCTGTGTTAAGGGCATCTGCGTCGAACAGACAGATAACGATGTAGACGATGCGAAGTACCGGTGCTTCTGCGAGCCAGGTAAGTTTTTAAAATATTACAAGTGATTATGACACCCATAATATAAACCCCACAATAAGGCGGATCACACATGGCACGCGGTTGGCGGTGAGGCGGATCTCAAGTTACATTGGGCTCTATGAAATCCGTTGATACCTAACTCACGTACACCGCCAGACCGCGCGGTCGAACCGTCGAACCGTCGTCCGCGCAGAGAGGCGGTGCCTCCCACACAGGCAACCGAATAAACGCGCGGATCAAGAATTTCAATTTAAAAAAATGTTTGGTATCAACGGATTTCATAGAGCCCAATGTAACTTGAGATCCGCCTCACCGCCAACCGCGTGCCGTGTGTGATCCGCCAAACCTATTTGACTCTTTCTTTTAATAGATCCTAAATAGCTAATATTTTTTCTATAACTTTGCCAAAATAAAATGTTTTTGACACTTCAGAAACGGAAAACTTATTTAAAAATACAATTTTTAAAAACGATTAGTCTATAGATTAATTGTCTACGTTCTAGAAAAATTACGTTGTTAATACACATTTTATAAGAGACAAAGGACAAAAGACATAATGTTATCAAGTAAAAACAAAAAAGGGTTTTCTCCTAAATATAGTGGGTAAATAAATGGATTGGGATTATTTGGAGGCTTTGTAATAAATTGAGGTAGTTTGTATATAAAGAAAATTACGTTTGTTTTTAAATTACTATGATTAATGTCATTACATACTGATTGATTGCGTTTTTGACGTTTCTGTTAAAGACATATAAAAGTCATTTTGTAATTTCAGTTTTTTAATTAACCTTCCACTTTTATTGACTAAAATCGGTGATTTGTTTTTCTAAGTTATTTACTTTATTATATAGGTACTAGTTTATTAGCCTATTTAAGAATACGAAGATAAGTTATCCTCGTTCACGCACTGCACTAGACAGCTTATTAATTACTTAACGCCGGTATTGTACTTACCTACATCCCTTACACTACCAGCTTGACTGCCATGCGCAAATGACGCTGAGGAGCGTCAGTACTGAATACTTTATACAGAAGTTGGATTACCTTTGACTAGTTATTTCGTAGAGCTTGGGGATGAAGTATACGCATTGTTAATATACCCTTTAGTTGGTACAAGTGTTCTTTGGTTCATATCAAAATTGTAACTGGTAAGGCACCCTCTGAAAAGCTGCAAAGAGATTAAGTACTTTACAATTGTGTGATTGTTCTTTTTAAAGATATCAACTTTCATTCTTACGAATGCAAGGAAAGAATACAAAGAAACGAACCATAATTGGAAGTTAATGTTATCGAAATTAGATAATGTCATTACTTTGTCCGGGATTTTCGGGCGTTGGCTACATTATTTGCGAGGATCGTAAAGCCGTGACGATGCGCGGTGGCAATAATGAGGGGCGCAAATAAAGGGAGATATAAACTCCAAGTGCCAGTTATTGGTTTCGAATTAAATGGAAATGGCCTAATAAATAGTACTCGTAACTTTGTAGATACTAAATACCTATTTTTATAGTAAAATAAAGCAAATTTTGAGGCATTGGATGACTGGATTGGACGATGAACACAATATGTCTCTTCAAGGCGATATTTTTTGAGCCAGAGGTTTACTCCCGGTCGTGCCGGCCCAATTCAGCTGCAAGACAAAAATGTTAGTAACTTTTACAAATGTTTATTTCTTTCAAATAATATAAAATCATATTAAAGGAAATATTATGCGGTATGTATAGACGATATACTCGTAACGAAATTACGTAACTTTGGACGGGTGGGTGATTGGTTTAGTACTTGATGATAGCAGCTTGCGCCATTTGGATGCGTGGTTGGCTTTAAAAACTCCGATAAGAGGCTGAACCATCGCTTACCTACTTTACCTACACTTTGGTGTACACCACGTCATGTATTAGTTGCGACTTGCGTGGCAGAGTTATGCACAATCACTGTATTATTGTGATCATTCGAAAGACAGCACTGGGACATAAATGTTATAGGTATATCATTATATTTTTTAACAAGCGATCAACATCGCCTTTGGCCACAGTATAAGGCAAATCAGCCAAAGCATTTTGGTGAGTACATGCAAGTATCGTTTCCTTGCTTTTCCTCATTCAGAATATTGTCCAATGAACCCTCACAAAGCGCGACAACACAGCCACCGATGATCACTTGCATTATGTGAGCGTGAGTTACCTCCCGATGTCGCTAGTCCGATTGAGCTGCAATGAAGCAGTGGCATTACCTCGTACAAAAATGTTCCTAAAATTGTCTGTACATAGTTACACACACACAGAGCATAATATAATATATACATGCACACAGACACAGGCCGAAAGAAACGATTACCACTTACTGTTCTGACACACCTCGCTTCAATTACATTCATACATCATCTCCACTCGCTACAGAAGTGAGTGCCGAACTTTCAAGTTTTTTAAAAAGACCATTAATTTGATCGTGAAATGTTTTCGTCGAACGCTCCTCTCCGGCAATTCCGGAATTACAATACCTATATAGAAACGCTCATGGCCCATGAAGGGGGTGGTAGGAAAGAGGGCAAAGCATCTGTATAACATGGTAGTCATGAGAATGACCCCAATTGCTCGTTTGCCCCCTTATACTTTATAGGATAAAGGTAATAACCTAAATTTAAAAAAAGAAATACGAATGAGGTTGCATAATATATTTTATCTACACTAATGTTGTAACATTCTACTTATGTTTTCAATACTTGACTTATAATAACTACTATTATAGCTCGGACAACAAAAAACTCAATTTAAGCAATTTGACATGATGTTATAATATCCAAATCGATATCGTAAAATCTCATTATAACACTGTGTGAGAGCGAGAGAGAGAGAGTGAGTGGTGAGAGAGCCTTATGTCAAAATCCTTAACAGCGCGCGCTCGCGCCTTATTGGCCCTGCCCGCGCTGCAGCTGCGCTCTCATTGGTTAGATTTTAATGTCGTCGAGTTCGCTGTGACGTAGGCATGAATTTAATGTTTCGCAATATTTTATTAATTGATTAATTGCATTAGTGAAGATAAAGTAGTGTATGCAACTGCATATAACACGGGTATTAAATAACTCGTGTTACTATTTTGAAACTCACAATCGAGTTTTAATACCCTTCATTATACGACAGTTGTTTGTTCTTCATTATGCGTTATTTAAATGAATTCTAAGATACCTTATTCTTTTATTTGGTGTCGTCAAATATCAATCTCCACCGTACCTATTTAGTAAACTGCATTGGGCTAAAGATAAGCAGCTGAGTCTGACAACCAGGGGATCCTCACACCTACTTCTTACGCAATTACATCATACTGAAGCATTCCGGGGTAGTTTCAAACACGCTGCCACTAAATGCTGGAACGATCTGCCGCCGCCCATGAGAGCTCTGAAATCAATTAGTAATTTTAAAATAAAATATAAAGGCTATTTGATTGAGAAGCAACTAATAGGTTAAGTTGTATATGGCTTTAAATAAAAACTAAATAACAATTATGTAACCACAACACTACAGTAAAATAATAGGTATATAGGAATATTGTATAAATATGTAATGGAAAGGCTCACCTGATCGGCTTCTAAGGTATATAGTGGCGGCGACGACGAGGTAATTCTCCTGAGTGCTGAGAGTTTACCATGGTTGTCAATACACAGGAAGTGAACAATTTATTAAATATATAATATAATATGTAATTCACACGCGCTATCTTAATTTAAAATTTTCACACTGTATGGAAAGATATTAATGTTAATATTAGAGGTTATAATATGTTGATGTTTTTATTATGTTGTTATTATATATTGAATATGTCACTTTGGTTTAGTAGTTTCTTATTTTTTTTCTGCTCTTTATTGTTTATATTAAGTAGTTTGATTTGTATTGTTTAGACGCGCAACTCCCCAACAACAATTTTGTATGTACCTAGTTAGATTTGTTTTTTAGTTTATAGTGAGGGATCACATAAGATCAGGGTTATGATATATTCATATATCGTAATCATTACCTGAGTGGTCACCTTTTAGGGATAAGATAATATTTTTGTTAGTATTCTTTGTATTAATTATTTGTATTTGGTGTCCTTAATAAAAGATTTCTATTTCTATTTCTATTTCTATTTCTTATATCTACGCTAAAACCCGTAACTTATGAAATCTACATATTATATACATACATACTTTTATACATACATGTGCATGAAATATATAGCCCACCTTCTGATAAAAAAGCAAATCCTGATTTAGACGTCGTACCTCCGAATCCGAAACTGAAAACCTAACAGGTAACTTAAATTGGCTTTGGAAGTTGCAACTGGAAGTACCTAGTTATAACGGGGCAGGAGTTACAGAGCTTAGTAAATAGATGTTAACGATATTCCGAGGTATGTGACAGCTCTTTCGTGCGGTTAGTTCAGTTTCCAGTGTCCTATTGAGGAGGGAGGGCAATGCGTCTGCAAAACAATTATGCTCGTGCTCGTTTGCACTCTTACACAATAATAATACTTAATTGTTTTTATAGTATAGGTAAACAAGAGATATTGAGGCCATTTTCATATCTACCGACGCCCATCAACATCTGTTTAGAAGTTATATGATGATTTGCCCTCCTCAATTCGTGGGCAACCGACTACTAACACACTGCACGAAACGCGACAACACAATTGTCACTTTAGGCCGGTATTATGTAAGAGTAAGTATTAAAACATATTTGCGATCGATTGTTAAGAACAAGTCTAAAAGTTCAAGAACTTACTAACTTAAAGTACGAGTCATTATAACGTTTGGGAAGACAATTTTGCTCGTTCGACTTGTAATAAATCTCTTACCAATAGCTGATTGAATGCGAGTAGCGATATATGGCGAAATCCCTGTCGATCAATAAACATCGTTGTAGGAAGACTTATAGGATAAAGAAGATGACACGTTTATGATACTGCCATTATATTACACCTCTGATAACTTTCACATATTTTATGTTGCCTTTATACATTTATGGGGGCGTTATATTTTGAAATATGTGAAAGTGATAATCTAGTTTTACAAGGCACTGTAAAGTCAAAGAACGGATCTCATTTCATGTCGAAACTTTCCTCTTTTATGTGCCCCTCTTTTAGCTTAGTTGGTACTTAATAATAACAACATGAATATTTTTTATATTTAGACTTCGAACAGAACTGTTATTGCCTATGCCATTTGCACTGCACCCGAATCTCTGCTCACGTAATATCGGAATGCAGATATTTCGCGTTTTGTTCGATTTATGAGTATTTGAATAGCCCAACGGGGAATTGTAGACAAGAGGAACGCAATTGCATATCTATTTGCTTTGATTTTTTATAACATTATATTACAATACCGACGCTAAATAACATACGCATTTGTAGATGCGTTGCCCTCCCACACCCTATCTACCTATGGCCACTACTACAATCCGCTCCACTCCAAACGCGACTGCATAGCCGTCACTTTTAAATGCAAATGTGTGTGTGCGCAGACACACGTGCACTCACTACTCTAACATTTCCCTTTTTCAATGGGTCAATGGGAGGGCAGCAAGCGGAGAACAGACAGCTGTATGCGGCTTAATCTGCTGTTTGTGATACGTGCGGTGGAATACCGACACATTTCCGACTTCGGACTTTTGTTAGAAATTGAACATTTTTGTTCATCTCTGTTAGTTCTCATCAAAATGTCATTTTTATCGAGTCTGGTTTAAGTCTGTGTTTCGTTTAGATTGACTCAATCCGTGTGATGAAAGTTAAAGTTGTGGCTATTATTATATTATGTTGTTACACAGTTACCTTACAATAACAACCCTGTTTTGCGGGAAACTATAAATTATATAGTTACAATAAGTTGGTCCAGCATGTGACCTCATTTTATATTGGGGTCATAGTTTGGCTTTGCATAAACTTACTAAGTTGCTATAGTATGACGTCATGAGAGCTATTATGATAAGATCGCTCTATTGATTTAGTACGTGCTCTCACCCTAGTCAGAATTTCTTATTATACTAGATTTTCTGAGAAATCGTGCTTCATTTCTGATACAGCCAGCACGACCGGGGGAAACATAGCTTGAAGTAATACTTGTGCTATCGCTATTCATGCGGTTTGTGCAGGGTGGCCCATCTGGAGTGATTAGAGGAAGGAAGGCAACTAACCACTTAAGCTCTATTTGCGTTGTTGTTAATTTTCGGTACTCTTTATAAATATTTTGAGAATCATGGGGGATAAAAATATTTTTGAGCATCACTTAGGTGACCATCAAACGTCAAAATCAAATCGTTGCTGGCCGCCTCGACAGCTAAATAGAATTTTGAGATCAGTAATCCAGAATACAGACCGTATATGTATGCTCATTTCAATTCCTAATTAGCATATATTAATTGATATATTATGCGTCATATCGCTAATTACGTAGTAAATTTCTACCCCACACCATACCTCATCACTATTACACTAATCACTATAACACGTTTCCCGGAAAATGAGGTTGAGTGAGGTGAACCCAAATTCATTGTGGTCGTGACACTGGAATGTAATTTTCTCAAGAGTTTAGTGGTTCACTCCCGTTGTTAAAATCTTTAAATGTATATAGGTATAGGTAGATAAGGGTTTTACAATTTAGGGTACAGTGCCACTATTTATTCGGGTACGGAATACATACTACTTAAGGGTGTCAGCCAAGTACATGCGTCAGTGTAATAAAATAGCCAACAAATCTTATTAATTGTACTTATAACTTAAACATCTCTAATATGACGACTCGGATAAGCGTAGCATGTGGCGCCAGGGGTCGCGGGTTCGAATCCCGCCTAGGTCGTGGGTGAATGTTTATCTAGTATGTATTATATGTATTTCTATGATAAAAATCTTAAATATATAAAATTTATAAAACATTAAAAAAATATTTCCGTTGATCGTACCCGTAACACAAGTCCTTGCTGTAGCACGGGGCTAGGCTTACGTGATGTGTTAAGTCCATAGATATTATTATATATGTATTATTTACTATTGTGTTTTTAAAAATAAAATATATATTATGTATAGTCGATACTTTAAAGAGATACCTTAAAATCGCATACCTATCACAATTGTGGAACTCTGTATCACATCCTAACACAGAAGGGGGTAAAGAGTCGTTGGAAACATTGTAAAACACAGTGCTGTTTCCTATTGATATTCGTCAGGCTGTTTTGTCTTAGCGGACATCATAACAGTTGACTTACAAGCTTACTGTGTGTGGTGGAGTACTTGATAACTATATAATACGGCCGCATTCTCTGTAGACAATAGCTAGATTCGTTGAACTTTAGTAAGAGGTAGTGCCACGCTGTATGCTTGCATGCAGCCGAATTGGTCCGCCACGACCGGGGAGGTACCTCTCGCTTACACGAGACCGGCGTGAAGTGACAGCTGTGCTGTCGCGTTTCGTGCGGTGTGTAAGTAGCCGGTGGCCCATGGAGGTGGGAGGAGAAAGGGGAGCAGTGCATCCGTATAGTCTCTATGCAGATGTCTATGGGCGTCGGTAGTCATGAAAATGGCTACAACTGCTCGTTTGCCCCCCTATACCATAAAAAAAAAAAAANNNNAGTATAGTGCACAAGTGTGTGCGCAGACACAAATGCACTCTCTATCCCCTCACGCTCGTATTCCGACGAGACGGAAGTCAAAAACGATCAGAGAAAAATCTAATTCAATACCAACTGCTAAAAGTGCTCTCCGAGGCAGGGGGTGTAGACACTGCCTACCTCCTGAGTTCGGACTGTTATTAGAAATTGAAAAATCCCAACAATACTTTTTGGATATGGTCTTCTTAAAGAACACCAAGTAGGCAGGTCTGTACCATGCACATAATATATCCCTACTTTATTCCACCTCCCACTATTGGCCACCGCTACCAAAAACCGCACATAACGCACTGGCGTAGCCATTACTTTAGGAGGTACCATGTGTAGAATGGGGACCTCCTGCCGGCACTAGCAGCGACACTGCGTTTCACTAAAACTCGTTGAGATCCACAAAGATCACATTGTTGTAGGTTTCACTGGCGACAAGTGCGAGCTGGAGTACAACGAGTGCGAGTCGTCTCCGTGCGCCAACGGCGGCAGCTGCACGGACCAGGTGGGCGGCTTCTCCTGCGCCTGCAGCCGCGGCTACACCGGCAACATGTGCCAGCTGAAGGTACATTACTGTCTATACTCACATGTTGATATTATATACGAGGGTCACTCTAAAAGTTTTTAGAACTGGCCACTTGCAAACAATATAATAAAAAAGTAAGTTCGAATTTTGAAAATGGAACTCTTTGTTATATTATTGAATATGGATTTTATTCTTTTGTCATTTGTTTTACGTTTTGGCGACAAATTGAAAATTGGCTGTGTCATGTCAGCATGAATAATTTAACGCGAGAAAATTTTCGTGCAATGATTTTTTTATGACTTTGAATTTATGAAGCCCCATCTCGTGCCACTGTTTACAACTGGTTTAATGAGTTTAAACGTGGTCGCACTAATCTCACCGATGATCTGCGTGTAGGACGGCCTTCTACGGTGACGACTGAAGATAACATCAGTGTTGTGCGGCGTATGATTGAGACTGATAAAAGAGTGACCTATCAGCAGATTCGGACAAGCTTAGGGATTGGTATGAGTTAAGTCCACAAAACCCTCTATGAAAATTTTGCTGTCAGGAAGCTTTGTGCCCAGTGGATGCCTCCTAATTTGACCGAAGCCCAAAAACTCCGCCTTGTTGATTGGTGCCGTTAAATGGTTCAAAGATTTGACGGAGGTGGCTCAAACGCTGTATTCGACGTACTTACAGGTGACGAAAGTTGGATTTACTGTTATGATCCGAAAACCAAAAGACAGTCTGCTCAGTGGGTGTTTCCTTCTGAAGAGTTGCCAACTAAAGTGAAGAGAGGTCGAAGCGTGGGAAACAAGATGGGGGCCTCGTTCTTCGGAAAGACAGGTCATTACGCAACAATTGTTTTAGAGAATCAAAAAACAGTTACTGCAGAGTGGTACACTAACAACTATTTGCCACTTGTCTTGGAAAAAGTTCGGGAGCAACGACCTCGCAGTAGGATCCTCCTTCATCATGACAACGCCTCGTCGCACACCGCAAGACAAACTATTGACTATTAGGCTATATCAGACGTGCAATTACTGGGTCACCCGCCGTATAGCCCCGACCTCGCACCTTGCGATTTTTATTTATTCCCGAAAATAAAAAAAAAAACTTAAAGGAATACGTTTTACAGACGTCGAGGAAGCAGTGACTGCGTTTCAGAAGGCCGTCGAAGAGACCTCTAAAGACGAGTGCTTTTCTCAGTGGTTATATCGAATGCAGCGATGTATTTGTGAATGGACACTATTTTGAAAAGATATAATAAAACTAATAACTTGCTAGTTTGCTCAGTTTTTGATTTTCTAAGAACTTTCAGTTTGACCCTCGTATGCGACAAGTGCAAGCGTGATGTCACTTTACGGTCGAGCGACAGATTTCCCAATTGTCGAGGCCCAAATCGGGCACAATGCAATGGAGCACTTCCTTTTACAATAAAACTACTAATATTCTAAATGCGAAAGCTTATACACATGAATATTAAAAGTAGTGTATGTTACTCATTCAGACAAAAATGCTTAAGGGATTGCGATAACATTTGCCACAGATATATATGTAGATCGAGATCGATAATATCACATACGTATGAAAATACAATAGAATTTTATTTGTTTCGAAGTGCATTCCCAGACAAAGGCTATTTGCTCTAAATATTATCTTCAAATTTATGACGTCAATAAATTAGTCACTTAATCGTAATGCCCCAAATTATACATCTGTAATATTTCAGTAGGTAATGCCAAAATTTATGACCTCCGTCACATCCTATCAGAGCGCCAAAAAATTGAACAATTTACTGACCTCAGTTTTCACTCATAACTTATAATAAAAAACTAATTAATTTCCCCCGAAAATTCTAGCAATAATTTTATTCAAATTACACAGCTACTAATTGTAAAGGTTCTAAATTCCAAGGGATGTAAATATTTAAGGTCCTTCTCGTTTATAAGCGAAAGGGGACCTTTTTTACCTTTGTGAATTATTTACACGAGAGTCGATTGACATTTATATGTTTGCACGGTGAGTTGATCGCACGTTATCGCAGGTGACTTGCTGTGACTGCCTCGTGGTCCACAGACGTGGGCCCGGGGTTTGAGTCCCGGGTCGGACGAAAAAATTTTTTGGGGATTTTTAAATTTCTAATAACGTATCGGACTGCCGTCTCATCTGGATACGAGAATAAGGGAATAGAGTGCACTTGTGTCTGCGCGAACACTTGTGCACTATAATATGTCCTGATGGCTCGTCTCCGTAGAGACGGCCGCCGTAGCCGGAATTCGGCTAGGACGACTTTACTATTATTCCAGGTGGATCTCTGCTCGCCCAACCCCTGCTCCTCTCAGCGCTACTGCATCGACCACGGCACCAGCTACACGTGCGAGTGTCCCCGAGGGTTCACCGGGGACGAGTGCCATATACCTGCCACTTCTGTGAGTCACTTTATTATATGATTGTTTAATGATATCTTAAGTTGAGGCGAATAAAACTACTTTATATTCCAATAAAACAACAATAATGGATTTTATCGAGGTTCATTTCATTGTTTTTCGAGCGCCTTAAGCCCATAGGTAGGTACAATTATCGTGTTAGGGCCGATTTTTCAATCCACAGATAAAAGATAACCCTAGGAATAAACTATCTTTTTTTCAATTTTTATTTCGTGTTTAAGTGCGATGGCAATAATTTATTCCTAAGGTTAATTTTTATTTGACGATTGAAAAACCGGCCCTTAGTATTAGTAATGGCTGCCATCTCATTTTAGGGAATGTTGCTTGTATGAATGTGGAAGCAAGGAAAGTGTATAAGGGTCGTGATGTATCAATCTGTATCCTCTGCTTGCTCCGTTAGGAAACGGCCTTGTTATTTTTGCAATGTTGCAATGTCTTCGCTCCTCTCTATCTCGTGAATAAATTGGTTCCTGGTTGCAAGACAGTTCTGGCATTACCTCGGATTCGTTGTGATTAGAACGCTTCATCAAACGACATCAAATCTTGATCATCATCATTAAACGAAATCTATCATTGTGAAGTGTGATGGGACGGGAGTTGGGAAAAAGAATGGTACACCAAGCCCGATATAAAAAATTTAAAACAAAGTGATAAGCTATATGACTATATGTATCAAATCCTGACCAATCTCTGAGCGAGTAACACTATTAAGGTGTTCGCACATTATAACGATTCGACGTATGGCATTCAAATGTAAGCTTTATATTGTGTTGCGTAAGAGTTAATTAGTCATTATCTGTTGAAAGCATACGACGCACGTACGATGCGAGGCCTACGCGTTGACAACCTATTAACAACTTACAAATTTTAAGAGTTTAATAAATTAAAGATTTATCTTTAACAAATGATTGCCATATTTAAGCCCCCGATCGACTGCACAGCCGGAACAATACACCCTACACGTTAACTGTAAAACGGTTAAAATTAAATTACGAGTTTTCGCTTTGATCGCCCTACCGCACCGCTGTACATGCAAATAACCCGGGATACAAATTAAATTATCGATCGCCATTACATTTTAGGCGCAATCCTAGTACCTATAGTTTCAGACGGGTAACAATAAAAAAAATAAAAAAATATAAATTTTGTTAGGCAAAACGAGATTTCACTAATTAATAAATTCCACAAGTAAATTGATGGGAAACAAACCACAGCAACAGCTTATGACGTGAAATGTACTATGTTTTACTATCAATTATACCGACACGAAGACATATTTATTGACCATATAAATGCGTCATATAGGTATATACTAGCTACTAGAACTTTGTATGATGGTTATAATTTTATATGACGCACCATATAAGAAGCAGTGACGTCATTAATATGTCATCATAACTTCACTCACTAAACAAGGTTTCCACGACATGAAAGTACTTACCTTCCCTACCCTTTCTTATCTAGCATCAATATGAAGTCTTCCTTATGGAGTTTGAGTCAGTATTAGTTGCGAATGGCCCAGACAACACACATGTAAATAGGTGTTGATATTATCTCTGGGTGTCAGCACACCCTTATGACCTATAAAGTGCTTGCTAGTTTATCCTGTCTTTTGAAATAGCCCAGTTGCTTAGCGTTTACGTAAACATGACGTCAGCACAATACAAACAACTTTATTTCCCTGGGAACTCTTAACAAGAACGTTAATTATAAGAACAAGACCCAAAGTTCGCGCAGTTTATTTCCGCAACAGACTAGGAAGGGCTGAGTCATACTATATTTCATCAGTCATTTGCCATTCACACACCAACGGTTTACCAGAAAATTAGTAAAAGTGCCACGTTCCATGCATGCATGCAGCCGAATTGGGCCGGCACGGACGGGGCGTTATCTCTAGGTCACACAACACTGCAACTGGCGTAAAGTCCAGTTGTGTTATCGCGTTTCGTGCTGCGTCTAAGTAGAAGGTGGCCCACGTAGTAGTGAGACGGATGGAGGGCAACGCATCTGTATAGCCTTTGCGCGGATGTCTATGGGCGTCGGTAGTCATGAAAATGGCTCTCACTGCTCGTCTCTTGTTTTATTTTTTACAGTATAAATTATAAAAAATAAAATTCATTTATTCATGTTTGCTTCTATAAGCGCCTACGGGCAATTTTCGTAGATTGCTTTATATATAGTTCATGAATAAAAAGTCTGGGAGACACATAACGTTACTCAGATAATTTCTGTCAAGAGGCGAGCTCCAGCCTCCAGATCGTCGGGGAGGATCGCAGATGAGACGGAACATGCATAATTCATCGCATCCAATATATGAACCGCGCTCGCTTCACAAAAAGAGAAAACGGCATCCATTTATAAAGTCTTCGAGTCGAACTGCTTGTTTTTCTGTTGTTTTCAAGAAACGTCGATAAATCCTCCTTACGTTATAAATTGAAGCGCTCGATTTAAAAAATAGAAATAATAAATCAAAAACATAAATTAATTGACATAATGAATATTTTAATTAATCAGACGCTTATATAAAATAAATAGAACTATTTTATAGTAGGTAAATTTGTTTAAAGTACCTACGAAATAAAAAATACATTTTATACTTATGCTTTGGTGTCTGTAATCTCTCTACTGATGAGATCCAGTTCAACTTTTCAACTTCAGTTCAACTCATAATAGAATAATAATTCATTCTATTATGAATGAATCTTGTTCGTATATTCAAAAAGCCAAGATTGAGTAAGTTTCTAGTATTTTTTTTAATTTTTATTGTTTTATAAGAGATTTTTATAGATTTAGATAAGTCAATCCCTATTTATCTTAAATCAATATTCAATATATTTTATTAAAAAATTTAAGAAAAACGTAGAAAGCTCTAACAACTGAATAATTATACCATAATTTATAGTTAATAAACATTTTAGTATGAAAGAACATTAGTATATAATAAACAGATCCATATTGATGATCTAATTGAATCGAAAATAACCTTACGATTGATTCTATGAAAACGTGGCCAAAAAGTGGAAAGTTGAACATATATTTTTACTGGCAAATTAAATTAATTATTTACTGAAACGTCTTCTGATACATATTACATACCTAAATATCTTTAGTGTACCGTAAATTAATACCATTAACCTATGAAGCTTCACTTTTCTTTGATTGAATAATGAATATTCTCAGTAAATTTCTATAATTTATATTAGAAATGACTTCAATACGATCGCGCCATAGTGCATAGGTAAGTTACGTACTTAAAATATTTGAAGCGTTCACTATTTATCGATTTCATCTCACATAAAGCCCAGTATTAATTTCCCATTCAGACACCGTAATAAGAGGATAATATAAACAATAAACTCCAACACAATTACCTAAATCAAAATATATTACCGCGCAGGTATGCGACAATAACCCCTGTGCTCACGGCGGCACGTGCTGGAGTGGCGTGAACTCGTTCTACTGTTCGTGCCGGCCCGGCTACACCGGAAGACTCTGCGAAGGTTCGTTTATCTGTTATTATATTAATTAATAACATAACAAGGTTGTACCTGTGGAATAAATTGCTATCTTACACAAGACGCGCCATGAGATACACATTGTTTTTTATACGAGAATAATTGAGCTGAGGTAAATTAAGTTATTTTGTGTTGTATCAGCTACGTCGCTAGATCGTTTTTACGGTTTTAAAAGCTGACGCTGTGTATTTTACCGTGAAACGGTCCATCAACGTGGGTAATGGTGGTTTATTAAAATATTTTGTTCAACGTTTTTTCAGCTCTTCGTAGACATTATTCAAAGTTGTTTATTACTTTGAGTTGATATTCGGATGTTGAATATAAGAATTTACTGATGAAAGTAAATTACAATATTAACTTACTGATTTAGAAAACTGTAAAGATAAATTAATGTCAACCCATGATTGGCATTAATTCATCTTTACAGTTTTCTAAGTCATTAATTAATAAGTTAATGGGCTTAAAGTATTTATACATAATACCTCTAAATACAGGAATTACGGATTTATCTTAATTCTCACTCTCATGTAGGAAACTCAAAAATAATTTCAGAATATTTAACAAAGTAATGGACACGTGTGTCTGCATGGGACGGGTCGTTTTCAAATCAAGTCCGGTGGCCCTTAACTTTCGCTTATACCCAAAATTCTTTTATATAAAAGTTTGAAAGAGAATAATTTTGTAAAGATTTCAATTGCAAAATTATAAGCACATGGAGGTTTTAAGGAAATATGAACACTCGCAGCAGCGTGAGCTTTTACCATGAATATTCAAAAGCTCCCAATCTAGCTCTCGTTCATAAAGATTTTAAAGAAAGTACTTACTAACACTGCTCTAAATATATAATGAAGATAGTGTGTAGACAAAATTTATTCGTACCAATTAAAATACATATATAGTTTGAATCGTGTATTGATAAATGTTACATACATTACATGAATTCCGTATTAATTGTTGTAATAAATCCATCCATATGTTTATGTGATTAAAAACGTTTTGTTTTTTCCAATTTATTGGCTTTTATAGCTTTTGACCGTTGTAATTTTTTTCGAATGGTTGAACTAATTGTAATGGGATTTTTACAGTAACAGTAATTACTCGTATATGGCATCATATAGGTTTATTCCCCTCATTCCCGCTTTCCAAGGCCACCATTCTTTATCATTATTATAAAGAAGCAACCGCTTGCTCTACTTATTTTAAGATACGACTATAGGATCTTCTAGAATAGAGCCTAATCTTATCTTAAAGGAAGGCAACGCAACTGCGCAGCAACCTCAAGTATTGCAGCTGTCTGTGGGTGTCGGAAATTACCTTCATCTCGGTGACCCGACTGCTCATTTACCCCCTATTCTAAAAAAAGATGAAAATCGTTACATATTCTAAATCAGAGCTTACTAATTTCATTAGAACGGTGTCTATCATGTCCTGGTGGCTTCTGGTCTAAAATGGTATAGAGCATCCGACAATCTTGTCATATTATATTTGGTCGTTGACACCCCGAAGTCATCCAAATAACATCGATTAAATTATAAGTACAAGACTAGGATACACAGGAATAAAGAAAATCAGAACTGGAATAGACTGTTCTCTTTATATGATACAGAATAATTAGGTCAACAGTACTTACATTTGTTTCTCTCGACGATCGATTGGCTTACAGCCCAATCATCTTAGCGAACCGTCTTAATTATATTTTATTAACAAACTAAGACAGTACCGAATCCCTCGTGCTAGCAATAAAAACAACTGCGCTATATATAACAAAGTTTTAGAGACCACTCGGAAAATGAAACAATTCCTGGGGGAAAGCCGGAACGCTCGAGAATCGACTACCGCGTTTATAATACGGAGATAGAGCTACTTCTACGATATTTGCTTGCCGTGAATATTCCTGTTACGGATTAAATTATATTTTATGCATCTTTAACGATGACTTTGATTGAGGTTTTTCTTTTAAATTGATCGATTAAGTTGCAAAAAGACAACTGTAGGTTGCACCACCAAATGCACGCATTGTTGAATGCAGCTGATGTAATCAATTGGTAATTGAGCTATAGTTATTATATAATTTAGTCATACTTAAATTTTTTTAAATCTCTTTTTTTTGTAAAAACTATAATTTTATAAGATCCCAAGAAATGATGTGTACGAAATATAATTAATAGAGGTAAGATTCAGCATCGTGAAGCGTCGTGATGAACCTACCTAAGTGGCTAAGTAATTTAGGTCACTTATACCTATCCGTGTCTATAAATGATCTTCATAGAGCTTAATTTAACTTGGAAGTTATAATAAGTACTTGAATTGGTTCAAGTTCTGCTAAAATACAATCTACTAAAATATTCTAGATATCTTTCAGGCATATCTGAATTTCAAATTAGTTCAGTTTTCAAAACTGCTAATACTACCACCACTAATATTATAAATGTGAATGTAAGTTTGTTTGTTACCTATGCCTTTACACTAAAATTACTCAGACGATCATTATCGATCGAATCGATTAAATTTTGATCAGATTTCAAATTCTTAGATGTATTAGAAAGGAAATAGGATACTTTTTGTTGTAAAAAATCTTACAGATGCGAGCTAAGCCGAACGAGTAAAAGATAAAATATTTTTAAGAGTACTAATGGATTTTTTTGATAATTTACAGAAGACTTCATCCTGGAGTCAGTGATCGACGGCGAGAACGAGATAGAGACAGAGAAGAGCAGCCTGGTGCGACAGATGCACCTGCCGCTGGGGCTGTA
>LUGF01000950.1:295502-315387 GCA_001625245.1 Calycopis cecrops
TAAAAGAGTTTTATCGATGTTAATCTTCTGTCCCTTACTGTTTCCAAAACGTAATCAAAATTATGGTTCTTGACGAATCAATAAAATATTATTTTTCTTCTTCTAAATTGATATATCTTTATTAAAGGATAGCATTGATATCTATATATCTATACAGGTATGTACATAGGTGAAGATATACTTTTGTAAACATTTTTAAGCTGCAGGTAGGTAGTTATATACGGTAGGTAGGTATATGCCTGTACTTACGCTGGTGCATCAGGAGGAAAGTGATTGTGGAACTTGAGCGCTGGCGCCTGAGGCTTCGCCGCGTGCAGGAGGAAGGGCGACGGATGTTTCAGGTGAGCTTCAGCCAGGGCCGACTCGTCGTGCCCGTAGAACCCTTGAATGTCCATGCCTGTTAACTTGTCTATGTCTTCCGCTGGACTGAACAGCACTGGCGGTTTCGCCAGGTCAGCCATCGTGTAGAATTCACTTCTCTCTGTCACAGGATGATAAATCTCGTCGAGCTTCTTTCTGTTCGTCGCCGACATTTTTCTTTTTGCTGCTCTTCTTTCTTCGTCTCTTGTTTTTCTTTCCGCTCCCTTTGGACAATTTTAATATTAAGTCTACTTTTTGTTATACCTACTTATTTGACAAACAATGATTAGCTTTTATTTACACGCTGTAATACACGATGATCATCTTTCCATTGTGACGATCCAACAATACTTCCGTTGTTTCAAAAGCAATGAAGATTCTTTACTAGATAAGAAATGGCATTTTGGCGTTTATTGAAAGATGTAAAGGCGCAGTAGCGGGCGTAAATAAAAAAAAGCTTGGTGATAACAGCAACAAATCAAGCATCATCATCGCAATGACCACAATGTAAAATATGAAAAAATAATTACCTTATCGCAAAAAACTTTGATTTGACAATAACCCCTATGATAAACTTGTGGTTCTCTTGGGTCTTCAAAGGTATCTATTTGTATGTGGAGCGGCAGGCCCTGGAAACAAAAAAACATAAAACATTAGACATACACAAAATAGATATCTAGAAAGATTATAAATTACTAAACCCTATGCATAAGAATCGGGCTAAAGGCAATGTACCTACATTCCAAGTGTAGTCGTTCGAAAATATACGACAAAAAGCATACCTATTAGAAATATCGAAAACGACTAGTAAGCAAATAAAGAATCTCATATCGATAGATCTGTCAGTAGAATATATCTGATTATTATTTACATATAAATAAATATTCGTTGTATCACATTACGTTCGTCATATTTCATAGAGATTTATCGCCGGGTCCCGGTTTGGGCGCTTCCAAAAACAGGTTCCGGCCGCGAAGCCGGCGGGGACTCAGCTAGCATTAAATTAATATGCATTGAAATCGGTAAATGCAAATCGACAACGGTCTCCTAGGAGACTTTTATATTCTCAGAAGAAATTGTTTTCAACGACCGGATCGCCGAATTATATGCCATTTCACGCTAAAACTGCGACTCGTATTCCAAATGAACGTTGAAGGTGATAATTGTTGAATTCACAGATAAGGAAAATATACACGTGTGTATAGCGAATAGCGTTGTAACGTTTTAATTGTGTGTTCGAGGTCGGACGTCGTCACGTATCTTAGGGTCAGCGCAAAGTGTCGTAGTTGAGAAGAAAACACTTGGTAATTTCTACCTAATTTACTTCTGTATAAGACTTTGAGAAGCGTAAAATCAAATAACTTCAAGACGAGTGAGTCGAAGAGGTCCTAAGTATGGTGGAGAAATGTGCGGTGCATAAACACTGAGCGCTGTTAGAGACTGCTACTTCACAAGCAATTAAACTGTCATTGGCTTATCGATAAAGAATTTGACTTTGAAATTGACTTTGATGACCACGTATTGTTTTTACGACCTTAAAACTTCTCTATGTCGCGACTCCGTCGGTCTGCGTTGCCCCTTACTCATGATCTTTACACTATCAACCCTTACGAAAAATAATGCAGGGTAGAGATTCAAGCAACTACTGATAATTTACAAAGGAGACAGTGGCTGCCCAATATCATATTTCTTTAAATCGATAGGTATATTTCGAACTCTAACTCCATAAGTTGGAGAGATAGAAAAGAAAACACATATTAGAAAGTGTACAACTCGCTGTCACCACAACGACGAATTAATAAACGTACATGACAATTGTTAGGAGGTCGCTACATTGGCCTTTAATAGTAAAGTGGCCTCAAAATGAGCTTGATGACTTGTATCGTGGTGACAGTAGGGTAGCTCTTATTTCCAAATGCCAAGGGGACAAACATCACGGATCGTGGTACCTGTTGTAAGTGTACCAAGATAAGGTAGTGATACTAACTCTATGATATTATGAAGGCGGAAGTACATATGTTGTATAGTTATCACTCCTTCGCGCGAAAACAATTGTACGAATTTGGATCACAACAGATGTAGATTAGTTTATCATAATAGTTTCTATCCCGAAAAAATATTAATTTATGTCATTAATTTAGGTAGTTTAAAGTGGTTTGAAAATATTGCTTGCTCTCTTTCTCTATCGTATTTTTTAATATGAAATATAAAAAAACAAGGTGCCATTCCCAAAAATGTGATTATATTATCGTAAAGCCATAAATATATCCAATTAAATACGCCATTACACCTAGATAAAAAGTAATAAAAATATAATATATTGCAAACAGCTAACATATTCGTCCACCATGTTTATTAGATCGCCACGACAGAGTAATTGCCGGTTGTATTTATATCGGCAAATTTAAATATCGAACGCCAACCTTATATTGGACTAGATATATGTTTTTATTTAATACTACCCGCTTCCTGTAGTTTTACCCGCATTAGGGTGCTTAAATAGGTTACCGGTACCGACAAAACCTGTACGAGTCGCTACCGGTAATATTGCAATATTATTTTAGGCTGCCTACATAGAGAATGAGGTTACCGGTACCGAAAAACCGGTACCGATCGGTGCAAATATGATAAGATAACATTGCAATATTACCGGTACCGACCCGTACAGGTTTTGTCGGTACCGGTAACCTGTTTCTCGATGTAAGCACTTTAAGTTTCCCGTGAAAATATCGGGATAAAAGTTAAAACGTACTACTAATTCAGCTAAGCAGTTAGTAGTAGATAATCATGAAATATCTTTTCCATGACAAAGACAAAGAGAAATACAATTATTCCTACCTTAACTCCTTTTTGACTGCTGAAGTCTGTACTTAAACACTGGACAGCGATGTTGATCTGGAAAATACAAAAGTTCACATTATAAAGTTATAAAGTATAAAGGGCTCACGCATCATATTCGTGGCAAACATATTTACATAGTACAATTTAAGCGAACAACATTAAAATATTTTTCCCAGCTTGCCCGTGTTATGGCCATTGATATCCTACTCGCTACTAATATACATATAAACGACCAGACATATGATATAAAGCGGATACTCAATAAATATCAAACATTATCGCTATATTCAATAATAAATACGAATATCGGGGATATAATGGAAATATAACCGCGACATAATTAGCTACAATTTAGGAAGTATGTCTTAATAAAAATGGTAAACAGGTAATAATATCCCTAGGATATAAAGGTAGATAATATAGGTTCATAATCTCTATTTTTAAAACGTTCGCATGATGTTAATGAGGCAGCCTGCCGGCGGGTGAGGCAGCGATGCTAGGTTCATTACTGCGCCTATGCAAATGACCCCTTCGCGTTTTTCCCCGGTGCCGACATAGTTACCGATCACTGTCAGACCTATTACCTATCGCAAAATACTCACATCCGCCACGGCTTTAGCGGCCAATCGTAAATAATTATGGATATAGCTAACCGATTATCCATGCTTGAATAATCTATCCAAGTAGACCTCAAGTCAATTTGAAAAACGACTCATAAGGAACACACAATTTCCGTTTTCACGCCTTAAACTGTAATTTATTATATCTATACGTCGTAGAAAAAATTGTGATTAAATTATATGGACAGCGCTTTAAGCGATAATGGGCACGTTGGGCCGTCGATGTAGAGATTCCTACCATTTCTATTGTGAAGGTTCTATCAGTTTTAACCGTTCAATGAATAGGTATTGAATGGTCTTTATGCTGTCTACATAACATTATCGATGAGATGTCAGTTCCCCTCATACAAACCGCTTACGTATTATTTATACGATTCAATAAACATAGTTGCGTATTTGCATATTATAAGAACGGAAAAAATTATAAAACTGTTGTTTATGTTAAGTGGAATGAAATGAGCCTGACAAAAACACATAAATTACGTTTTTAAGAATAGTTATTAAAAGATTAAAAAGACTATTAAATTAATGGATTTATTTTAAAGAAATAAATAAAATAACAAACATATTTATTTACGGCCTCTCCATTATAACTGTCTTTTTGTGAAAATGTGCCGATATTTTTTGCTTCATTTGCCGCACCAAATATGGTTGCGGGACTTTATTTAATTACCAATGAATATGTGTAATCAAATAATGATCTGGGCTTAAATTTCACAAACATAATTAATTTAATTATGTACTAATTAAATTACATTGCTACTTCAATGTATGGCATACTTTTTTGATATCGACTACCTGGTAGTTAATTGGTTTGGTAGTCAAGTTCCTATAATAATAAGCATAACAGGTAATTGCTAACATTATCTTATAGTAAATTAAATCGATTGCTCGTACGTCATATTGATGTATAGTGATATCGAATGACGTTTAAATCAGTAGACCGACTTGTACATAATCCCCCTTATTAATAAACATAGAATAACTCTATCCAAGGAATAACCTTGTAATAAACTGACATCTGTCAAATTCCATAATAAAAAACACAAAAAAAGTATGGAATTTGACAGATGTCAGTTTATTACCAGGTTATTACTTGGATATAGTTATTCCATGTTTATTAATAAGGGGGTCTATGTATAAGTGGTAACTGAATATAATAACTATAGTATATATAGTATATTATACTATCGTTGTTGTATCGAATAACTATAGTATATTATACTATCGTTGGAAGGATAGCCCAGCTCTATCAAAAACGGTACTTGAAACTATAAAATTACAGGTTAACTGGAAATATTAATGTATTTTGGCTAAGTTTAGTTTCGAGATTTAAGTTTTATAAACGAGAGATTTGAAAACATTGAAGATCTTTATTCTAAGATGGACCATATCAACGATAGCAACGGTAATATAAGAGCGAGTTAATAGAGTAAGTTGAAGAGGCATACATTTAAAAACAAATAAATCCTCTTTTCTAGTTATATGTGCATGACGTCATACGCATGGTGTCATACACATGGTGTCATGCACGTCGTGTCATGCACATAAAACTAGGAAGAGTTTTGAAACAAAACGTGAAGGAAGTAATGAATGTAATATTTACCTTAGCAGCACTTTCGAGGGGATTCCAGTAGACGGCGATGGCGTTGTGTGCGATCTCCTCTATGCAGCCGGCGAGTCCGATGCTGTTCTTGGTGTCTAAAGTAAAGGTACAAATTGTCATTAATCTTGTCCTCAGTGGCTTTGCAGTTGCGGAGATTTCGATTAAGATATCAACGCACAATACGTCATCGGCGACGGAAATTTATTGGCAGGGCGTGAATAATCCCGTGATACTATCGACACATCAACTGCTGTTTCCCTTTCTGTTGGTGCAATTAGTACGCAGCCCACATTCCGGACCCGCCTCGCTAATGGCCGAGCAAATTTGACCATGTTGCGATATAATAACTTATCATTAATAGGTAATTTTTTTTAATTATAATGACCTCAACATTGCTTCAAGGCTATATCTTTAGAACGTTGTAACGTTAATAGGAATAGTATACATTAATATTTATGAAGTACCAGTTATTTCCGTAATTTAGTCTTTTTTTTCTTCGGTCCTATCATCAAATTATCATTAAAATAATCTTGGAATAAGATATTACTTCTCAAATTGAGCCATTGGAATTTCCAATGGCTTTGCGACTATTTGTTTTCTGAACGTTGGTCACGCACGCAACGCTGACCATATAGGTACCATGCTTTATGTCCTACAATGAACTTTAATTTACTAGAATGTCGATCATATTGAATTGAACGTAATGTGGTCCCTAACTGCAAAACTTCTTGCCTCCACGATCATTTATCGTGACAATTTGGAATGAACTCCTCTAATGAGCGAAAATGTAGTTAGGAAGTTAGGACTCGCTAACTACATTCTCGCTCATTAGGGAATGCCGTAATATAATTCATCTTTCCTTATCCACTTAGGAAAACTTATTTTTACGAATCGTGTTAGTCGTGTTCGCGTTTTAATGAGCACTAATCGTTGGCATGAAGTTCTCTCTCCCATGACGTGTTCCCCTCTTTATTTAGTTATTGTAATTATCTCTAGTATAAGTCGCGCATTGATTTGTGCAGCGATGGTTAATGCATTCGGAGCAGACATGAGTAATCACGGCGTGGTGGAGTGGGCGCGTATCGGGGCACGGGCAGGCGATCTGTGCGGCCGCTGACGGGTTTACGACGGCCGCCGCCCGCCCTCACGCACCGTATTGTTTAACAGCCTCTCGCGAATTTACGATACACCTACTCTTGTTTTAACGTAATTGTCGCCTAAGTCGCCTGTTAAGTGTGTTTTACATTACGCGTTTGTTGAAGTTAATAATTATTTAAATGTAACGGAGTGTAACTGCACCTTTTTGTTGTAGTTTTTGTTTGAGAATCGTGAGCCTCGTACATTGTTTTGAAGAGTTTGTAACAACGACGGATTTAGATACAAAATGTTTTTGTTATATTATTGTGTCATCATTCATCACCATCAAATCAATTAACTTAGCTCGTGGACTCGTAGTGCGGCGCCATGGGCCATATTAATCGATAGATGATGGTAACATCAAATTTTATAATTCATACGTCATTTGTACTTTTAAAATAAAATATATATACGAAAACTATAAAATATCTCTAATTTTTATTTTAATAACACATATGATATCGCCAATTTTATATGTTTCATGTCTTTTATGGCACGTTTAAAATTCGACAAAACATTATCATCTATAGACTAATAAATGATCTATCGATTAATTGTTACAGGGATACTCTTCCCATCTACAATCTACATGCCAATTACAAACCACATACACTAGAAAACTACTAAGAGGCCACTGCTTTGATTTTGCACGAGTGCGAAGCGTCAGACATAGCCATAATTGGATCGAAGAGGCCTTCATTTTATGATCTGATATAACATTGGACCATTTGCGTAAGAAGTATGTTGATTTTTATGCCCTTGGGCAAACTAAGAGACCTTTACACTACACAGCAACATAAAAATGACACATTTATAAGTACCTAAACCCATTTCAATGTAATGTTAACGAGACATTAGATATAAAATGGAGGTATAAAATATAATATCAAACTTATTAGAGCACCGAATTTAGATATAAAATGATAATCCGAAATGAATAATGTTTCTCATTATGTTGTTGTAAAACAAAGGGCCATAAGAACAATCTATAATCAGTAGAGCGTGGCTAAAGCGAATTCTGTCGAGAGGGATAAGTGAAGCCAGGGAGCTGCGGCACTGAAATGGGCTGTGGACACGCGATACAAGGAGACATGGACGTAACCGGAGAAGGTATTGTGCGGAGGCGCAGTGCGTTGCGGCTCCACCGACCCCGCTCTCCCCCTTGTCTCCTCCTCTGGGCCCTTCGCACTTTCACACGCCTGCGCGCAGGTGTCAGGTATCGCCCTTGAGGCAGCTTCCAAGTTCGTTGCATTTGTCTTTATACTCCTAAACGCACTTAGATGAGCACACGAGCCAAAAACGCGTGCGGTGATGTCATCGTAATAAATTAAAATGTTTCGAGTCCACTATCGACAACTCGTGTATTTTATACATATAAAAATAAAATGGAATGGAAAATACCTTTCAATTTATAGATACTCCAGCAGCCTGGCAAATAATGCAATGAATAAAATATTTCAAATGGTTAAACCAGACCGCAACGCCACCTACCGCGATTCAATTAAAAATCTAAATTAATAAGGGTTCGATCAAATACAAACACATAATCGAGAATTATTTATGTTCTAAAGAAAAGACGATGACACGCACCTACGTGTATTGATACACTACCGGGTAATTAAAAACATTTCACACGTCTCTTTAATCAAGGCTAACAATACATCGAACGGTTTCGAGACGAAAAACGAATTAAATTACGAAATTCCCTTGTTTTGATATTATTTTATATAATAACATCAAAGTAAAAATAAAACTTGACTAAGATCGAGATAAGCTAAAACCTTGACATTAAACTTGGCCCAGCCGCGCGAATTAATGGCTTCCATGTTTTTATTTTCCTTGAGATTAAATTTATAGGTAGTGCTGGTGGCTGTGGCGTCACTCCTAACTAATGCTGTGGCCGCAGTAAACTTGTGTTAGACTGTATTAAATGTCATATATCAGTGGTGTTTACTTCAATAAAACAGACAGACTATTAATAAGCGCGCCGCACTGACGTCATTTCTATCCACGTCGATATGTCGGCCAATTTTACCGAATATAGAATACCTAACAGAGGAAAATAATACTCTAATCAAAATTAAATAACTTAATGGCTTTTTTTGTGGTAGTATTACAAGCTTCACGCCTCTTATTTTACATAATTAAGGCATAATGCACCTATTGCGCGATTATAATCGTTGATTATTATCTACATATGAGATAAAGCCTTGCTTAATTTAGGGTCACTATTACTAAGAGTAAATGGGACTAATGTCTCATAGAAGAACATACTACTTAGCTTCCCAGCTTCTTTATATGAATACTTTTTGGTTAGAGTCTACGAAAAATCTAGAACCTGTCAGGAGTAAAACAATTAGAATCACATTTCATACTTTCTTTTCATTCCATTACGTTAGGTGGTGTTGAATAAAAAGTAGTGTAAGCGTGTAAAACTCTTTTACACGGTTTAATAACAAACACAGTAACTTTTTTATTGTTACACATACTGTGTAACAAAGTAATTTCCGTCGTAACAAAACGGTGCGCGGGCGCAGGCGGGGGGAGGTTCATCGCGCAATTAACATGCTAATGAATGCGCCTCGATATCATCGCGGTAATTATGTCGGTACACGTCTGCACCCCTCCTTATATGTCGACTCCTCAGACGTCTTGCCAGATAACGTACACTTTGTCAAAATAAACATTACAAAAAGCTAAACATATACAGGACACGCTCGGCATTCGGCCGCATGATTCCTTACGATTCAAAACATTTCTCTGTTAATATCAAAGATCGTTGAGTTTTATACTTGGAAATATCTGTTAGCTGATGCGATATGTAATTTGCGTTTATCTAGACGCTAAGATGTGGAATGGCGGTAAGTAGTATGGTTACGGTGATGGTGTTTTTATTTTAGCGGATTGATAGGTCGGTGTGGGCCGGAGCCGTTTATGCAAATGTCCTAACGACACATAATGGTGGGTACTGGTAGCGGGTGCGTCTCGGCTATCTACATCGCCACGGTAATTAGGTCCTGCGTGCGAGCGCCGCGCCGCGCACGCAGTCGCCATGTTTGTGTGTCGCCCCGAGCACGACTAACCATGTTTTTGTCTTCATATCGCAGAAAACGTATTAGCTACCGTCTGATCACTGCTTTTGAGTTAATGTTGTCTTCATTTTACTCTAGACTTTTGTGCGCTGTACCTATATTATACTACACCGTAGTACCCGTATGATGAAGGCTAAAAATGTAGTTTAAAGTAAGTTGCTAAAGGCAACTTCTTACCAAGAACTGAGACATAATTTTAATACATTTCTTAACAGATTAAGAAAGACAGATTTGTAGAAATGTTTAAATTGCAATTCTAACGCCTTTATTGTATGCATGTAGCTCTAGAGATATCACAGATTGTCACTTGGTACTTATAGGATCACGATTTATCATAAATCATTTTCAGTTTATTTCACAAGTTTTACATAAGCAATTCATAAGTGTTATCCTTCTATCTAAAGCTATCTCATATATCATTTGTCGTGCGTGTGTGTCGACTGCAGTAGCATGGTAACTTTTCTACGTAAATGGGTTATCTAACACCAAAATAACTTTGCAAATTGGACCAATAGTTCCTTAAATATTCAACTAAACAAATAAACTCTTCAGCTTATTATCCTAGTACGACAAACTTACCCGCGTCTAGTATCCTCTGCTTCACGGAGTGCTGCCTGCCGTGCCAGAACTGCCAAGCCTTTATTTCATCTTCAGGTGATTTTTCCTCTCGGAACATGAGCATGACGACGCTCTGCAAAAATAAACTCGACATTAATATAACGCTAAGTATGGGAACGTTTTAATGATAAAATGTACATCGCTCTGACTAATTGATATTCAACAATACTAAAGTTAAACGCGAGCGAAGGTCGCTGGTTTTTGCCGCCATTAAACGTTTTCATTTAGGAATTTTTGTAGAAGTAGTGATGTAGCCAAATTTAACCAGCACGGCCGGGGAAATACCTCTCGCTCACATAGTATCGGCATGAAACCAATGCTAACACGTTTTATTAGTTTTCAGAACCCAGTTGACGGCAGCTATTCGGCATATTCGGCATGTTTATGGGCGTCATAGTCACGACCGCTTCAGTTCGCTTGCTTCCTTATACATCATCTAAAAAATTGCCAATGTACTTGTTACCCGATATCTGAACAAAAACTTAACCGGTTTCGGAGATACCTTTTCATTGGGCATATTATAGTAATTTCATTCAAGCTTGAAGAAGTTCTACCCTAGTTGTGAGATGTTGTGGGATAATGTTTCATTAACGACATCCGTCCCTTAAATTTTGTCAGTACATGGGCCCTTTTTACCCTTATTTAGTTGGGTCGCATCTCCTGTATGAAGTGTAGTGGCCAATCTATTATTCGTTTGAAAACTCTATAGCTATAGCTCGTTTAAAACTATAGGTATAATTTAATGACTTAATTATTTTATATTATTTAAATAATTTCTGTTGAGGTAATAACTTACAGATTTGGATATGAGATTGGCGTGGTATATAAAATTTCAAGTTTGTAATAAAATACCTGTCAATAAAATTATAACGATTGTTTATTAAAATTCGTTAAGATATGTTCTTGAAAATGTTTTGAAAACTTTTTGTGAACATGATAAAGACCATATTTCGGTGCTTAGACATTGTTTACGGTTTATAAAATTATATATTAGGTGTAAAGAATGACACTACGAAGGCATCTTTCAGTGTTTAGATACAGCTTATGTTGATTAGTGTGTTTTTAATATATTTTATATTCAATTTGTGAACAATAAGTCGATCGTTTTTAAAACAAGTAATTGGAATATTATTATAATTTTTTACAATAAACTTATACAGGATATCTAAAACGCGCATAAGTGTCAAACAAAGTATGGTCTAAAAAACAAGCGAATTATGATAAAATTTTTTGAAAGAGCTAAATAGAAAGCATTTTTAAAAACTAAAAGAATAATAATATTCGTTTCCTTTCCCATGTTCTAGTTTGGGCAGACTGCAAATAATAATTAATATTAATAAATATTATCAATATTCATTGGAGATAAAACACATCTGAGAAAAATATTGATTTCTCGATATAGATATTATTTTCATTGCCCTAAGTTAATATTCATACACTAAGTGAAATACGCTTCTCGTAGTACGATTTCTATAGACAGGTTAGAAAATGAAGTGAAAAAGAAGTGGCTTGCGCCAGGCGTGGTGCCAGGCGGCCCTTATAGGGCTAACGACGAGAAAGCACCTCAGACCGTTGCTACTGATTGATGGATCGATGGTGTGTACGATGTTCGGGAATCTCGAAACTTTTTAAATCTTACGATACGATTTAGGTTTGCTAAAAAATATGTTCTTTTTTAATTTGATGAGACGAGCGACTGCCAATTGAGTGATCGGTTTGCTAAGTAGCAACAATGTAACATTGATGGGCAGTAGTGTACTTTTAAATCCTCTTAGTGTAGATTGAACGACTGATAAGGTGCTCCACTTTTAGGCTGGCAATTAAAAGAAAAATCTTCTTAAGTAAACGTCAATACAATGTTATGTTTTTGTTGCCTTTAATGAACCATGTAATCACCTTATAGTTCAATAATACTACTACTTTCATTAAACGCATATTTCTTCTATCAAAATACATCTTGCAATTAAGTTTTCTCTGCCGGATCTTAGAAGGTTATCGAGTATTAAACACAATATTGTAATACGAAGTGATGAATTTACGAGTAATTTGTGTAGGAAAATAGCTAGGCAGTTGATAAACGGGCCACGGGCTTTCTCCGAAGATCGAACGCGTGAACATAGAATCACGCATACTAATAGATAGTTCACGTATATAGTAACGGTTATTTCCTCATATCTGATACGTCAGATCGATTAGTAAGTAAATGCGTCGACTACTTTATGCGTATTAGTTATCTGTATTTTGGAGAAGAACAACGCGTGGTACAGCCATAAATATGTGTTACGTCGGACAACATTAAATATCGGTACGGTGACTTTTATCGCAGCTAGACGTTTTTACTTTACATTAATGTCACAGTGGGTCTGAGTGGTTTATATAAATATTGGCACCGTTAGGATTAATGATTAATAAATAGCAGACAACTAATTTAAGACCAGCTGGTAATGGCTTACGTAATTTAGTGCCCATTTTGAAATCACAATTGATAAGGAACGGCCGTAGCTATTGTTACTCGTTGTAGACATTGATACATGTCTATAATCACAGATTGCAATAAGTAATCTGTGTTACAAAATATTATTGACTCAATTAAATTCTAGCCATTGTTTTAGAGATATGAAAGATAAAGTTTTCGCTTTTCTGATCTTTGCTTTTAACATTCCTGCGTAAGTTAAGTCTGATGATGTAATACGTTTGTAGTTTTTTTAAATTGCAACACTAACTTTAGTGACTGTAGCGGCAATTGCATGTTTGTCTAATAAATAATATCTTTAGTATGGATGACTAAGTCTGTAGTAACAAATGTTTAAATCTACATATGCAAGTAGGTAAGTATTCTATATAAGAATGCCTGAGTATTTATTAGTGTAGTGTTTTAAATTCCACACACAAATAAACTTCTGTTGTATTATTTGTTAATAAATGATAACTGTTTAAGTCGCAGAAGCCTAGAGGAGGTACCTTCGGGTCCCCCTCGACGGCTCTCCACCTTGTCGTGGTGAGGGGGCTTAATAGCCGTGGCTTGGACAACCACGGTGAACCAAGAGGGATCCCTGGTGGGGACGCGTCGGGTGGGTTTTGCTAGGGCCCGCTCTGGATGCGTCCATGGAGGAGGGGTCGCGGGAGCAGAGATGTCTCGGTGTGACGTTGCCGTGCACCCTATCTCCCGCGACCGAACGGGAGCGCACCGTCTGATGCGTCGGCGGTGGGGCCGCAGAGGAAGAGGAGATGCGGTGTGTCGTTGCGGTCCTCTCTGTCCTCTGTGGCCGTTTAATGGTTGGTCCGCCGCCCAGCGGATGGGACCAGCCAATGCCGGAGGTCCTCCACCCGCCCGTCTGAATCAGCAGATGGCGGCGTGGATTCGGACCACCGGCGACGTGTGCTCCGTTGGAGCATTGGGGCCAGGGGTTAGGATGGGAACCTTACCCCATTGCACGGTTCCAGCGTGGAGTAGGGACTGTTCAAAGGCAGCCGGACAGTCCCCAAGGAGGAGGAGTCTGGCCTGTTCACCGATGCCAGCCTGTCGCTGGAGGCGCCCTGTTGCTTTTATTTCCGGGGCCCTCCAATAATAGCGGTTGAAGGCACCCCCGCAGGGGTTTAGTCGGGAGGGGCAACCCAGTTGTCGAGCCCGACACTGTACCGGGAGCCACCCAGGTTCCTGAGTAGCGTGCGTGTGCATTCCCCTGCGTCACCAATAAAAAAAAAAGGTATTTTCGGGTCGCCTAAGTCTTAACACTTCAAAAATTAAAAGAAGAAAATTATTACACCGCATAGTTAAAAAAACGGTACAATTTAATTTTGGTGTTTTCGCATTTATGTAGTCAGTATTATAATAAAGTAAATACCTAATCTAATAAGATTAGGTTCCCATGAACCAATGTTAGGTACATCAATTTATGAATTAATGAAGGATGTGTTAATAAATAGTCGCTTAATTAATTTTAAAAACTAATTCAAATTATGATTATGAAGACCAAGACTCTGCTACAAGACTAAAATATCAGATTTTGCGCTAAGAATATTATCCTATCTTAATCACCTGGATACCTATCAAATTTTCTAATCTCAATTCTCAAATGTAAAATTATCTTGGGAAAATATGTTGTTCTGAGCATTTAGTGAGCAGGCAATTAATATAGTCGAACTATTTTTTTACACGAATATAAATCATAAGAACGTTAATTAGAAAATTATTCCTTTTCGTATAATGAGCACGGAATTGGCATAAATTGTGGTTTTATATTCATCACAAGTATCTGTAATGTGACACATAAAAACACAATATTGATATTGACAAGGACAAATCATAAGAAACAACAACATGTTTTAACGAATGTTTTATAAACACATTATACTTTAATTTACCTGTTTTAATAGTAACGCCTCATTAGTTGTAACCATTACTGTGTTACAACTGTGTTACTTGTGTTACAACTGATAAAAATATTTGCTAAAGTTATATACAATACGCCTTAAAATTTTGAACACGGTAGGTAGGTACCTACTCTAAAAAACGAATACGTTTGACAATTGGAAAGCATAAAGAAAATGGAAGTCATTAAATTCGCCCAACTTCCGCCAAATCATGTCACAATAACAATTTTTGTAAACAAGTCAAACATAACAAGCGTTTATGTGCGATTTGTTGTTTACGGAGATGGCAAAAACAATGAAATGGCTGGCAGAAAATGATGAAACATTAATTAAGGCACTGAAATGATAATTTTACACTTTACAAAGCTCGTTATCGCACCGGATGTGGCTGGCACCTTGTAGGGTGTGCGATTATTGCCAACGACAAGATGGATTGTTAATTGCGTTATTTAGCGAAATGTCCCCAGTATCACATTCTCAGGAGCCAAAGGCGAGAAGATTAAGATAAGCGCTTGTTGGATTACGTTGCTCTGATTGGCATGATTTGACACTAAAAAAATTAAGACCGATACAGAACAGAACCCGTTCTGTTTCGGTTTTATTTTTTTTAGTGTTCGTTATTTATCTGCAACCGAGGATATTTTAGACCTAAAATCTGAATATTTACTAAGCAGGATTATAATGGAAGAAGTACAGACAAAATCTTTTTTGGCACCAAACACGAGGAATATACATAGCCGTACCTATTTACTATTTGCTAGAGAACTAAGACGACGATTTTTTTTTTTGAATAAATTTATAGAACATTTTTTTGTACAGATCAGAGAATTTAACTTAGTGTGTTATAAAGTTATGGCATTTTTTTTTATAACCTTAAACAAATTAATGTACAAAGGAAACGCTAATGATCTAAAATATGATATCTTTCTGTATATAATGATATATTCTGTGTATATTTGGACCATCTGACGTCGGTTTTAAAATGAGGATATATACGTGCTTGAACCTCATAATATATCTTATCAATATTTCGGACCTACGAATTATAAAAAAAAACTGCACAAAACGTGACAGTAAAGGCCAGTTACACGCAGGTATTGAGTGAGCGAATTTCCCCGCTCATACTGATTAAAACGATATTGTACAATACGTTATTAATATAATAAATAATGTATATCGTGCACATAAAAACAAAGGGCGTTTCACAACGCGCGCCGAGTTACGTCCGCGTTTTCGGAACGTCAATTAATTAATCGAGTGGATCGACATTCGACCCGATTTCAGGAGCCCGACTTCGGTTGACAATCTGAGTTATCTGATTAAGCACGCTTTCTCTCCGCGCGTGTGTTGCTGTGTCTCTGTACGTCACATTTAAGTACGTTAAATACAATAACGGGCCGATATTGCAATGTTCGCTGTAGCTGAACGGCGCGGAAGTGTGCTGGGTATGTTTTAGGTACTGCACTCTGCATGCGTTATATTTTTTATATTATGCAGTTCTATTTTGTCGCAAAATATATATCTCATAGATTTAAGATAAGACTTTTAGATATATAAGGGTAGAACTTTTATATAGTATAACTTATTGAGATATACAGGTTTTTGGCCTACTCTAACAGATTGATTTACTATCACTACGATGCAGGTTGCAATTTAAAGTCCACCAAAATTACATTGCTGATGTTTAAGTATTAAACATACTTAAATAACAATATTTATCCATAAAAATGCATTTTAATAATCTTAAATATCTAGTACTAATAAAAAATGAGTAACTAAAGCATTAATTACAGTTCTACAATATGATTATTATTTTTGTTTTTTGTTCCAAAAACTTAAATTACAATTTTAATGTGATCACTCATCACAAAACATTAAGACTCATTTAAAATACTTAAGTTGCGACCAACGACGTGTAACCATCAGTCCCACCAACTGTTAGAACTGCTATTAGTATAATATAAGCGTTTACATACGAAGCACTGGAGAAAAACTAAATAATTTGAAAAAGTTTCAATGGGAGTTCTCATTGAATAAAAACATGAAATCTCAGTACTTTCGAGCCATGTGAGAACTCCAAAATAGGTGATTAAGTCCACTTCAAAATAGTAATTTTATGAAAATTTTCAGACAATCCATTGGCCCAGCACAGCTAACGTAACTTGGTAGTATGAAGTTTAGTAGAGATGGATTGAGCTGAAGTTGGACGGCATTTAAATAAATTTAAACGAAACTCTTTAAATGTCAAATTTTGACTGTCCTTGAGAAGCCAGTGTCTGATAAATGACTAATTATCATTATAAATGTTAATTATAATAGATAACACCTACGTAATATACGTTATTAATCAACCATAAATGCTGTTCGAAGCATAGACGATGACTTTTTTACCATTTGTAAATACAATAATTAAAAACATTTGTAACCTACGTATTTTTACATCAACAAACAAATGTTAAAATGTATACTAGTCAATAATGCTGAATACAAATTATATAGTAATATATTACAATTTCTATACAAAGTATATAAGGGAAAACAAGGAGTCGAAGCCATTTTCATGACTACCGACGCCCATAGACATCCGCATAGAGGTTATACAGCTGCGTTGCCCTCCTTCCTCCTCCACCCATAGCGATTCAGTTATCATATATTTTATACTTTTGGCCTGATTATGGAGGCAGACACTGGAGCGTACATAGTGTTACGTTACAAGCGCCTCCGAACACGTACAATACGCGCATAACTAGCGGAACGGCATGCATCATACAAACAGTTAAGTAATGCATTACGCGAATGCAACTCATCGTTGCTCAAGATTCGCCTTGTCCTTACAACCAGTGCCGGATTCTCTGGAGGAGCCTGGGGTTGGGGGCCTTGGTGTTGAGATGGGGCCACTTTTATGAGTTCAAACAAGGGGCCAAAGCCTTACGTGGATCGGGGCTTGGGTACCTTGGACTTAAGAAAGGATCCTTTATGGGTACAAAAATAATCTTAAGGTCCTCAAAGCTTACGAGGCTTGGGCCTTGGGGAGCTTGAAGTTGAGAAAGGGGCACTTTTATGGGTACAAAAATAATCTTAAGACCCTTAAGCCTTACAAGGCCCTGGGCTGCAGCCCTCTAAGCCCACCACGCTGCTTACCGGTTCCTCGTTAGCGCGCACCCATCCATCAGCCCTATCTGCCTTATGACAATAATTTATGTTCGCCGCTTGAGAGTATTTCGCTCACCGTTGAGCTTTATCGATAGCGCAGGAGTAATGCCCCGTCCGATACTGTATCTGATACGGATACGTCTGTTTGTTAAGTGCGCCAGTTGTCTGTGCTGTTTTAACGCCTGGCTCAGCGGTTCCCAAAATACAGGTCGCGAACTTTCTGGTTATACGAGCTATGATGTTTATTGTTTAACTACTTGTACAAATATTTATAGTTTATAGTTGAATGGGTTTTTACTCGCGCCCGTAACTATTAGGAGCACAGTGATTAGGCGTCAGGTTTTCGGTAGAAAAGTCTGAAAACACTAAAGTAAGACATAAACTACAAAGAATTAGCTAAGTTTTGATAATATAAGGGTAAAATGTTTAATGTGAATTTGGTGATCGTTAATCATATTTAATATAATATCTGTTCGATTGGTAAAACCTTATCTCCTAACTGCACCCCTGTCTATTCCTCGTCGCTAGGGCGCACAGTTTGGGAGCCCCTGTCCTAGATTATTTGCTGCGAATGTTCTTTGCAGTGAATGTCAGTTTCAACATAAATCCAGAGCGGAACTGTGGGTGTGGGTGGGTGCTGCACTGTTCACGTACTTTGTTCCAATATTTATTAAATCATTTTTCGATAGCGATCATTAAGCAATAACATTTAATAGGTTCTGCTTTTATTACGCGCACTAAACGTTTTGTCACTTTCTCTTTGCATAAAGTAAATCTCCTATATCTATATTAATATTCATGTAGATTATATAGTAATGGTTTCTACGTGTTGTATGTATTTCTATAATAAAATTTGAAATATATAAAAAGAACATATTTTTATGTTGTCTAGCACTTGTAACAAAAATCTTTACGAAACTTGAGGCTAAACTTGGTGTGATAAGTCTAATATTGTAGTTTTATTATTATGTTTATTAATAAGATGGTACGATGTAGATCATGTTACATTCGTCATTAATATCATTTACAAATCGTTAAAATATTCTTATTAATCCACATTACGTATTCTCATACATATTAATGTATGGACATTCGCAGCAGCCCTTTATTTACGTATCAATATAGGAAATGTTTTTAAACATCTGAATATTCATACGGAGTGATTGATCTTATTATCGGTGGCTGCCAGCGAGCGCCGGGCCTCGATTAAATAAGTAATCCCGCAATCCATCCACCGTCGGATTTACATCCGAACTCGCGTTGCAACACTAATCTGCTTAAACGTCTAGAGGAAACGTCAGATTGAAATGCAGGGCTGAGCAGCGTGATACGGCTTAGCGCCGCCATATCTGCGCTCGCGGCGTCCACTCACACCGCTCGTGCTCCTAAAACTTAACTAATATTTACATTCTAATCTTCATACGCGGTGGTGCTTAAGTCGTTTTCTTTTACATTTAATAATTATAAAAATTTGGTTTCTAACCAATAAAAGTATTTTAAGTAGAGAAGATATCATATTATATACCCACTGTCTCTAGTAACACTTGACTGTTAAAGCATAATATAGAATTAGTAGGTATATTTATTAAATTTATTATTGGTTTCATATACCTATTCCAATTTAAGTGCCAGTTAACCCATTAGGGAAGTCCCTAATATTGCAAATAAACAATAAAGTTAGGTTTACACAGGTTCCGGTTAGAAGAAATTCTTATCAAGAAACATTTATGAGGCTGTTAGGAGTGAAGTAGTGACACTTTAGTAGGTCCCTTAGGCATGAACTTAGAGTACAGTTTTGCATTTATGGATCCACTGCTGAAAATATCTATTATCGTACCGAAATACGAAATAGTGTCGTCGATCGAACCGGACCTACTACTAGGACTACAGTACCGACACAATCTGATAATAATTTAGAATTATGAAGAAATTGTAAAATATAACTGCGAACTGCCAACCCTATCTAGTTACCTCCTTGTCTATGTGACGAATAAAAAGAGGAAATAAATGGCAACTCGTAGTTAAACGAACACACAAAAATCCTAAGTCTTTATGGAAAATGTAATGTCCGAACAACGCGTGCA
>LUGF01000950.1:322902-383157 GCA_001625245.1 Calycopis cecrops
TTGGGATTTCCCCAAAACATGCATTTTGGTCACTCTGAGGTGTTTATAGAGTTCTGATGGTTTCTTTAACTTCATACCAAAACTATTGTGATCCCTAAATAGAGTTGAGGGATCAGCCGGATGTGTTTTAAAAGTTTAAGAAATTTTATATAATATTTAAGATTTGTTACATAAATACATAGATGAACATCCATGACCAAGGCGGGATTCGAACCCGCGACCCCCGGCATCATGCATCGCTCATCCGAGCCCTGTACCACTGCGCTGGCCTGGTCGTCGAATAGACGGAGATGAGTCGACATTTACACCGCGCACTTTAGATCGCGGATAAACGTTTTACCGAGTAACATAGTAGTGTCACAATAAACATTTTCGAGATAAAAAAAAGCGAGTAGTTTATATGTGACCATTTAGAAAAAGTGCGATTTCTTCTTTGAGATTAAATATCACCAGTTACGTTCTCGACAATAAAGTTTCCATGAAGTAAAGCAATGCGCAAAAAGTGGAAATCTTAATTGCGCCGGCTTGTCACTGCGGTTACGTAAAGGCGAGATCCAGTTCGCAGTGCGCAATGAAAAATGTTTTCTCGCCGTTTCCTGTGCGTGGGAGCAGCGGAAGGAAAACCCTCGCGTGTCTGAGTCCTGACGTGACAACGTGATTACAAACGGCTCTTTGTTGCCTACTTCTGCCCACAACGTTGCAACAATTAAAATATATTGAACACGAAATGCATTTGTCAATCGATATTGTATTCATATTTGAACACAGCTTAATGTAGGTCTAACATTGTTGGAATTGATTAAGTTTGTACATTAAACGGAAATGAGATTGTTAATTGAGCGATAACCAGGATCGATTTTAATGACGCGTTAAACAGAATATATAAAACGAATATAAAAAGTAGATAGTAATCTTTACTAAAATTATCGAGCGTAGAGTAGTAGAGTTCAATACTTTAGTTTTTTTTACTTACTTTAATCATCGATGATTTTAAAGGATTATTTCCATAGAATGTTTGTTATTCTTTACAATCTGGGATCACATAAGAACACTTTATATCCCAAAAAAAATGGATTCTTGCGGATAGTTTTTTTTCTAGTTATAAAAATTTTTGGGAACCACCTTAGATTATGATATTTAATATCAATTCTTTCTATAAACAGTGTATTTGCATAAACAATAATGCTATTAAATAGATAGAGGTACAAAATGATACATGATTTCAATATTGAATTGTGTTTACAATTTGCTGCCGTGTACTTTGAATACATTTACCGTAATGCTAGCAGGAAGCCTGTACCGGGACACCGGGTTATTATTCCCCTTAAATCCACTCTCATTGTATAGTATCTTAATTAAGCTCATATCACATAAGGAAGTTCAAATAAAGTCAAGTTTCAAGATAAATCCTTTAAAGCTATTCACGATATTCTATTAAACGAAATTCAGATCTCTTCTCGGTCGGTTACGCCATTATTTTAAGTTTATTGCAAACAATTTGGTGAACAACCCCGTCGATGTAAGCGATTTAGAATGAACGCAGGCAGATAAAGGTTGTGTATTTGTGTAATGCAAACTCGAGGCGACATTGACGGATCGCTGTGAGCGTTGTTTTCGTATCTGATTCCGTCGTTATTTCATACGCAATTTCTATCAATAAGACTTTCTATTATCTTGTCTTTAATTTAATTATCTGCATTTATCGCTATGTAACAACCATTGAATGCAATACGAGCTATAAAAGTTATAACTTATGAAAGATATTGACTTGTTTTTCTTTATTAATATTACTCATAGTAACTAGTTAGATAGTGGACTTTTTAATTAATTCATGACATTGCAAAAACAATAAGACTAATAGCTATTTTCGATGATGAATTTACCCAGTACTTAATATAATAATATTATTTCTGCGCTTAAACTGTACGAACCTGGGAATTCCAACACTTGGATTTCTTACAATGAATCACACTATTCATTTCAAAATCCACTTTATCTGAGTATATCCCCTCACAAAACTTACTTAAGGTTTAAATCACAGGGATTTCCATAAGCTTAGCAACGAATTGCTTAGTTGCTCGTTGTAGAGGTTCATTCATAGATGAGCAAATAAATAATTATATGTTTAATACATAGGAATGCTAAAGTAAGTATATTTAGGCTGGATAGAGAATGAGAATCACAGAGACAATAGCTTGTACACCTACTATAGGTATATGCAACGCTATTCTTCTTTAAAACACTGCCCGAGGCGTGTGTAAATGAGTGCATGTACAAGGTGACATATTTATCTCTCGGTACCGCCATTGCGCTGGATAATAAAGAACGCATTGTTTTCCAATGAGCTTCATTACAAATTTCAGAAGCGATGCCTCCGAAAAAAGACACTTCCTGCGTGAAGATGTTGGGACCTTTCATGAATAAATCAATGGGCGAGGCGCGGAAATTGATGAGGGAGCAAAAAGCATCGGGACGTTCGACAACAAAGTGGTCGCAATAAAAACGCATACCGCGATACGAGCGGGCGTCCCGTGGAGACGCTGCTCCGCCAAATTAGATGCGCATACATCAGCCCCGAGCCCACTCCCATTACTGACCGCTGTACTTCGACGCCTTGTTATAATGAACATATTTGAATAGAGCGCTCCGATCGAACCATAGACAATGAGAACATTTAAAATCAGAAGCGAGTAATTTATTCTCGATTAACTATTTGTCATAGACGTTTTTGCCAGTTCGGCGCCATACACGCTGACTGTGTAAGTGGCTGTATGTATTTGCAGCCTTAATGATAAACTGTTATGAACGATTAATAATGATACGAGCATAATAAAATTATAATGGTGGATGTGAATTTTTACCTCATGAGAACGGAATATTTATTTATGAAATTTATTTTATTACTTATAGTTCTAGACCAATGGATATCAGTTGTTCTTGATCATTAAAATGATAATGAGGAAACTATTGAAATAGTGGTCGTATATTATTGTAATAAATGCATAAAAATTAATTTTTTTAGCCATCTTAAATGTATTTGCCATATTATTATAATAATTTATTTAGACGATCTAAAAACTAATTGCTATTTATGTATGTGCCTGTCACACAAACATCAAAAATATATAATGCTTGTAAATTTTAAGATTATATAGGTTTATATGAAAAGCATAATATACCTATGCAACTTGCTACTTGTAGCTAAATAGATTTAATATTTTTACTTTTAAATATTAAGTCTAGCGCCACATGTCTTATATCTTATTTGAGCTTTATATTTTAAATCATTCAAAAATAAATATAGCACACTAAAATATAATTTTCTGGTTTTAACTTGTATCTATGTGTATACACAAATTTTATATATACTCGCTGTGCCCGCATTGTAAAATCTGTGTAGTTTTAGCATTTTTAAAACAACAGACTTATGATAGACGTGAAAAGATAAACTTATCAAGTAACATGACATATATTTAGTAGCACACACTTGTTGCACACACTAACTGCTACGAGCTTGTGTAGCTCAACTTTCCCGAGCTGTAGAATTTTAAAGCGAAACCATTTTATTTTTCCCTGCCCTAAAGCGGTTAACGATGTTTTCACTTCAATTTTCCTAGGATTACCTAGTTACATTACATTAGCATTCAGTAGTAAGCGCTTACTAAATTAAGGACGGATGTTCACAACGCATTTACGATGTGGATAAACGAGATGTTCCACAGAAGACGGGATGAAACTCGGTAAATACGTTATTAGATACCTTTTTAGAACGATAATTATCAACGCACACATCGCTCGATTAAGATACAACCTTTAAAATGCTCATTCTGATAAGTAAATAGTGATCGTGGCCCGGGGCTCGCGTCCGACCTGGTAACTACAAGTCCAAACATTCGTGAGGGCGTGAAAACGAATACCGAATGCTGGAAAATAGTACCGAGAGGACGTAACTTGAGTCGAAGGCGACGGAGTTATTCGGGCCAAATGCAAGCTGGTAATTATTGAGATAATAATGCTAATGCACTTATCATGTTGACGGCTGTTTCCGCTACTTCGACAACATACAATTCTATAACGATTTATTCATCGAGTTTATAACGTTTTTCAAAATGTTGTTACTTAAGAACAACTTTTTGAAAAAAATTTTTTCGTTTTTCTGGAGTAAGTTTTTAATATAAGTTTTTTAAAGGAGTTTGGAGGAGTAAACTCTTGAGAAAAAATATATTTTATTATAGACACGTTTATACAATACCTAGTTGCATGTTTCTAGAGAAATAACTATTATAATAATAACTATATTTATTATATCAAATAGATAAATATTTAGATACTTACGTGAACCATTCGAATTTGATTGCATGAAAAAATAATAATTTCTAATCAAATATGTTAAAGGTAATTTTAGAAATATCTATAAAATCTAAATCACTTAAAAACAAATTTAGAGATTTGAGATAATTTTCGCAGATCAGCTTATAAATAATTTATAAATTACTCTTAACATCTTTCTTTCCCACCATCATTATCATCAACATTTTGCCTCCATTATTGCTTTACCTCATTTTGACTTTAAATATCATTGGGTTTTGATATACGGTTGGATACTCATTTATACGCATTAAGAAAGACAGAAGCAATTATCCTCAAAGATAAAAAGAATTTAATTCAAATGTCCTAACAATTACATAAAAGATATCGCTCGAATTTCGATACAATTTTAAAACATTTTAAGAATCAGAGATAAAGAAGTTATTTATTGAAGAAATATCAGATGGAAATATAAAACTCATTTTAACATTTGGTGCGTTTGCGTGTTCTTAATTAATTTATATTTTAAAAAGAAATTAAAACGGAAGCCTTGTAATTAAAATGTTTAGTCTTATTTTTTTTACCTTTTTAATGTATAACATCAATATTGATTCCTCTGATCTGATCCTTTTTTGATAAAGTCAAAAATCATTAAAAAAATAAGGAAGATAAAGCAGGTTGAAGCTGGAACGGCAGATCTTCGTAAATTTGACTATGATTAAGATTTTCTTAAACGAAAAGCCACAAATCAAAGAAACAATTGCGGTCAATTTCTTGTTTGTTCATACGATTAACAGCCTTAAACAACCTTGGTAACGGTCATCTAAGATGAACTCACTATGTGAATATTGACTGACTATTTAGTCGGCGATTAAAGACACTGATTCTTCAAGAATTCACTTAAAATAATACATGAGATTTATTTTAATACCATTATTATAGAAAAATATATGCCGACGTGAGTTTTTTATTTACTTAAGACATGGAAATTGTCAACAATGCCACGCAAACGTGGGCAATTACGTTTGAAGAAAACATGGGAAATTGTCAATTAACACACCTTTACCGCTTTATTATAGCGTCACGTACTTTTATTTAGCACCTGACGGCTGACCTTACAAAAAAAGGCGAAAGAGGCGTCGGTAAATGGTGACTAATGAAATAATAAATTTGAAAAGTCTCAATGTTTTATTATAATATTTAAGATAAAACGACAAAGAAGATATAAAATAAATTATACGACGAAATAACAAAACATTTAAATAACGTACGCAATATTTTAATATTTATAATTTGATTCCCAAATTCGGTCTATTTAAAAAAAGATTTATATTATTTAATTATTATAATAAGCTGCAGACGTACCATTTTCCACTGACATTATTGCCAATGAGAAACATACAAAATTATCTACGTCCTCTTATGCTGGGATAAATTCTATATTTGCTAGCTCAATTTGATACTGAATTTTATTGCGGAATCGTAATACGTTATGCTCTTATCTTTACATAAAGATATCTAGAGGGAGGTTATTTTTATGTAAATGTTGGTTGAAAGGCTGGCAACACGTATTCTCAGAAAGGGCAGCTGTATCGTTGTTACGAAGTGCAAAGTGGTGGGTCAACATGATTGCATAGGATGTTGACTGTTTTTACATATTCACGCCCTACGTGCTCGTATATGTACAGCAATCAATTTTGTTAGCTCTAAACATTTTAACATAGTTTACTAATACAAATACACCATACGGTACTTTACTAAGTAAGTTGGAGTTATATTTCGAACACTATTCCGTAGTCCTTTACCTGAATATGTGGCATTTAAATTTTATAAAAATGTATAAAAAGTGATAGGTATACACACAAACACATACACACAAACAAATACACAGCAAAAGACAAAGATAGGCTGGTGATAAAATATCGTTGAGATTTTGAATAAAGAATGTTCATTCCATATTTAAATTTCAAAAATCGAGTTGACGCAAAAGGAAGACAGGACAGGGTCGCGGTTGTTACGCTGCACCACAGCGCGCTGCTGCGGTTACGCCAAAGGGTTTTTTTTCAACTTATATAAAATTTAAAAATATGTAGCTGGGGTTTGTTTAACTTGCGTTGACCAGTTGAATCACGAAATCTCTGTATATCATTGATTTATATTAAACCTCTTGTAAACCACAATAATATAAATCGTTGAAAAAATATCACGACTAGATTAGAATCTTCGATTTTTTTATTTAGCGGATTTTATGCACAGCGAAGAAGTGGCATGAAAGAGCAGGGTTTCGAAAGAGCCACTTGCATTATTTCGGAAACTTCAGATCAAATTTGTTCAACGATTTTAGTTTTAAGTGGCAACACAAATTTCATATCATCATTCAAAATTCATACAATAAAACAAACTTTTGGTATAACTTCTGCTGTGTTTAAAATAATCAATGAAACGGTGACTTACAATTTGGCAATTTGGATTTTGTCGGCGTCGTTCTGTCTGCCAAAGTCGTGCCAGGGCCGGGTCCGGGGGGCCTGCGCCGGCGAGTGGTGCGCGGCGGGGGTGCCCCGGCCGTCCTCCACCACGCCGGGTTGCTGGCAGATCACCGTGTACTCGAACGACTATTACCAAAATATACATTAAACCATCGTTCCTATACAACATTTTTGAAAATTATGCTGCATATTTGTATCGTTATACCTTGTGTGCAACTTATGGGAAAACCATAAAGTGTGATGATGTAAGTTATAAATAAAATAAGGCTGCCTAGCTACCCTAAGTGAAATATAATATACCTATGTATGATTAATGAATAATAAACTACCGATGCGACGCAGCTACTTTTAACATCGCTCGCCTTAGCTATCCAATCCATATACTCGTATCATAACAAAAAACATTTACTCGTATATATTTAGACGATTAATATAATACAACCAATATTGTAAAACAAATATATAACAAAAATATTAAATTGAGTCTATTTTTTATATAGGTAGGTATGAGTGAAAGTAAGATGGTAAAGATTAGGAAGTGACTACATATATTGTTAGATACTTGTGTGTGTGTGTGTGTGATACTTGTGTGGAAGATAATTTACTTGCTTTGTACTTAATATATTAGCTATAGTTCAATATGAAATGTCCATGCGATGTTTATCACTAATACATCCTATAATCATTGACAAGTCATGCGATTAATGATTAACATTATAAAATCGAAGTTCGATTGCATGAGTTTATACACGCATGCACGCATGCATGCATGCATATATACTCGTGGTTTCTAATCTATATGCAAAAAAAATTGTTTGATGTATAAAATGAAAAGAAGGTATAATATTGTATATATTAAACCTAATTAATATGTGTTAAGCAAACTTAAATTAATTTCCTTATACCATACATACATTAAGAGACGGACATTCCTTGAAAGTTGAAATTGTAATAAAGATTTTCGGAAGTCGCAAGTAACATATTCTTCAACATGATCATCATCTATCTATCACTGGTGGACATATCTTTTAGAGTCTTAAGATAAAAATGTTTGGATGTATATACCTAAAGCTTTTTTATCGGACAGCTGAATTTTTTTGTCTATTACGTATATCGAAATACATATAGCTATCTTCTACTACGCTAAGTACATTATCTAATTATTATTAACATTTTAAAAATTTAACGCCGGCAAAAATTAAACTTTTTATTTGGTCTATCTGATTATAACGCTACACACTTGGCTATCAACTGCTACGCCACTGTAGTAACGTAGCGTAACAGATATACGTAGCACTTAAAATCGCTCGTCTTAGTTGGTCTTATAGTTTGTATATTTGTCTTGTTATGTTAAATACAAACGTAGGTACATCGTACACGTACCTATATCGTGGATTCATAAAACAACTTACACCATTTTATGCGCCTATCGACAAACGTACAATAGCCATACCTACCAATGCCTATTAATTATATGGGTAGGTATATCTTAACAAAAATACTTATAATACGTGCCAGAAAATTCATCAACAGTAAAAAATAGATTGAAATCGTAAAACGTATGTTTCACGAAACATCAAACATCTCCCCATGTCTGTGGAATTTGAACCTGGCAACCCCAATAAAGTAAACGCTACTGAACCACTGCACCAGAAATGCTAAACATTGTTAGTTGTACAATAACTATAAAAACTCTTGGTTACGTGTATTCCCACTGACAGTAAATTGTTACGCACGCTGAACTTGCTATAACGATGTTATAACATTTAATATTATTATACGAGATCTTAGATTAACTACACAGATAATAAAAAAAACTAGACGTCGAATAACAGAATAAATACTTCGCTATCAATATATTTACGACTTTATTTTGTATATTTTGATTTAACGCAAAACAATACGAAAATTTAATCACAAGGAAGTAATATGTGCTGTTAAATATTTAAACGAACATAATATACGTAAATATATGTTGTTAATTATCAGGAAATGTTTACGCCGTTTAGGATAACTTCCAAATATAGTGACGTCATAGAGGTACCTCTGTAATGGTATCTTATTTCCCATAGACAGCGTCGATTTAAGCTCAGGCGGGGCTTGTGGCTTAGAGGTCTTGGAGTTGAGAAGATGCCCCTTTTATGGGCACAAAAATTATTTGAAGGCCCTTAAACCACAGAGGGCCCGGGGCTACAGCCCCTAAGCCCCCACCTAAGTCCAACGCCATATAGACACATAATAATATGTAGAGCATAGAGAGCAGGTAAAGGCAACTTGCTCGTCATGGGTCCTATTTATGTAGATATACCGTACTTATGCTGAGGATCTAAATATGCCAAATTTGTATTTTCGAGTCCATTCCCAACTGTCTCTAATCTCAAAATTATATCACCATACAAAAGGTGCGTCAATGTGGTTCTGTAAAGCCAACCCTTTTCGCATTTGTAATCACAAGACAGATACCTAAGCACTATTTTATTATTACGAGAATAAAATTCCAATGTAAATTGTCTAGTCCATAGGCATTCCGACACCTATCGCAGAAATATAAAGTCGATATTTTAAACTCGTATTTCTAACACAACAGATTCTATTAGCACGAGACACAAGGTTAGTGTTGTAGGAGACAATATATACGGCTCGTGAACGCCGCACCTATCTACGAGCCCTTCAAAACCACTTAATTCCCGACCCTATTATACAGAAGTCATGTCAATTTGTTATTTTAAATACAAAGCTTTTCCTAGGTATATCGCACTGAAGGTCCATTAGCACGTCACGACGTTGTCCATGATTAAATGCCGACTGTGTCAATAAAGATGCAATTAGACGCGATTAATTACTTAATAAAACTATTTAGACGTCAGAGCGTAGTAACAAATGATATTGCCAATATTATTATTGGTATCATAATAATATTGCAACATTATAAAAGTAAATAGATCAGTTCGCATATAAATTCTATAGGTATCTAAATACTACAAATAGAAATGAAGTATTTTGAATATCATTTCAGACACATTTTGTAAGTTATATTGTGCAATCAGAAAATTAAATTTGTTTTAAGATAATTAGGCACTTAAATAATGATTAAGTAATTTTGAAATATTTTAAATTCCATAGTTACGAATTACCTATAGTGAAAGTAAATGAGGCTATGTCGTTAATGCAAAATCACTAATATTTATAACAACATATACGTTTACAACATTTACAGCAACTAGGACTATATTTTGATCATTTTGTTATAAATAATAAATGAATGACTCCAGATAAAATCTGCTTCACCCTGTTTTATAGTAGGTACGCCCATTCAACAGCTCAAATACATGTTTATAGAATCCTTATCAAGAGAGCGCGGGAGGGCTTCAGTGATGGATATTCTAATCAATTCGAAATATTTCAAGGTTCCTCGAATTGATCAGAATAAACGGTAATGATAAACATGTAGGTTAATGTACAGATAAACTAAAGTTTATTAGCGTTCACTACACAGTTGAATGAATATGGGTCAACATTTTTTTTTTAATTCTTAGTATGGATGAAATTTTAAAAATAATGATAAAAGATAAGAATAAAACGCGTCTATAGGTACTTAAGCAAATGTGTTGTATAGTGTATAGTGTGAGTGTTGTGTATGAAGCCCGCCCGCCCGCGCCCTCAGGTACACCGACCTGCTGCACGGCCGTGTGGTCCCGGGGAGTGACGGCGTCCGCGCCGATGCCGGAGTCCGGCGACGGCAGGTCCACCGTGAGGCCGGCGGCCGCGATCACGCTCTTGCTGTGGTAGCGAGGCGCCGCGTACCGCTCGCCGAACGTGGACACCGAGGCCGACTCCGTGTCGCTGTACGGTGGCGCGGCTCTCTGCTGGTAGCCCTCGCCGATGAAGTACTCTCTGTAATACGACTCGCCGAAGGGCGCCGTCTGGCGAGGGTATGCCGGCTGCTCGCCGTACGGTCCGGGGCTGGGGGTGCCGGGCGGCACGAACATTTGCGTCGCGTACATGGCCGCGTCCGGGTTGAGCAGCGAGCCTGCAGAAGAGGCCCGCGACGGCACCGGAGACGGCGACGCGTCGCCGGGCTCGCCGACCGCCACCTGCGGACACACGCGCCTGTTACACGCGTTCTCCCACGCCAACTGTCCGCTGCGTACGGTCGAAGCGTACATGTCACAACACAGTTCACAGCTTCACGTACACTAGGTTTGTATCACGTTCGCGTATGACTAGCGGTCCTCGGATGGGGCTAGGGCGGGCGGCGCTGGCCGGCCGGAGGGGCGCGGGCGGGCGCGGTCAGTGGTCGAGCCGAGTGCTCGGTACATCGTACGTCAAGCGCGCTAGAGACATGAGTGACCGGTGCGTGTGTGTGCGTGCGCGCGCGGCGGCGGCGTGCGGTCGTGTGACGCACCTTGTGTCGCGGCGGCGAGAGCGCGTGCGGCGCGGCCACCTTGCGGCTCAGGTCCTCGGGCTCGCGCTTCACCAGCCCCGCGTGCAGCAGCCCCGACAGCTCGCCGAGCTCCGCCCCGGCGCCGCCATTGGCCGCCTTCAGCGCGCCGCCGGCCCTGCGGAGGGGATACACACGTGATTGGCGATGCGCGCGCGCCGCTGCTACAGCGCCGTGCGCGCGCATACTCAAATTATTACTCTACGTACTGTTGACAAACTTACATACTAGTTTATCACTACATATATGATATCTGCGACTTGTAGCGTCAGATTAATTATTTATTTCGCTGGGAATAATTACCCAACATAACTTGATAAGTTACAACTAATTAACACTAATATAAAAATTTTAAATGAAATAATTACCTATGACGTTAAAATTTAATATCTAATTAGGTAATTTCAGTGTATCTTTATTGATTGTTATCTATTAATGTTTTAAATCTAAAACAGAGGTTTTTGTAATTTTTTTTAAATATTAAATTATTTAAGAAAATTACATGCCTTTTAAACAGGTAGTTTTAGTAATTTCGTTAAACAAATATTTTAATTTTTAATTTACTAAATAAAAAATTTCTTAGGAACAAAATATAAAAAATAAAAGCTTTGAAAAGTCAAGTTTTGTTTTATTTCTCAGTGTACTGATAAAAACATTTAAATGTTTTAAATTGAAAGCTTTAAATGATATATCCAAGAGATTACATCAATTAATTATCAACATTAACCCGCAGATATCTACTTACTGATCTTATCACATCACTGTGTAATAGTGCATTTAATTAAATGTCCAAAGCTAGCCTTGCATGTTCTAATACCCACCTAGTGTGAACCATTGATCATCTTGTAAATATATTAAAGTATTCATAACTTAATTTAATTAAAAAAATAAAAGTTCTTAAAAGTCTCAAATATAATGTAGGTACTTATAATATGTTCTATTATTATTTCTACATATTATAGGTAGATACCTACAACTGGAGATATAAGGATATGTAATCATACGGGTATGTAAAATATGTTATAGCTACATTACACTGAAGATAAGTACCTATATACCCTATGCTTAATTAAACGAAAAAAAATCTTGTCCTGATATACCCACATAGTCTTAGCTAATGAAAATGGGACTCTACAAAATTTGCAGATACCTTAATATTAGGTAGGTATACAAATTAAGTGAGGATTTAAAGATCATTGAAATTCACATACAAGAGGTTAGAAATAAGGTTCATGATTATGGATCTTCAAAATTACGAAACAAAAAGAATATTACAAAATTAGGAATTAAATGTTAATTCCTAATTTTCTAATATGGTTTTAGGTACCTATTCATTAATGCACCTAAATTTTATAGAGCCTCATTTCAGGCATCATATCTATGTTTCCAAATATTAAAATGCAACGTTACACGAGACCGGCGTGAAGTGACAACTGTGCTGTCGCGTTTCGTGCGGTGTGTAAGTAGCCGGTGGCCCAAGGAGGTGGGAGGAGAAAGGGGGGCAGCGCATCTGTATAGTCTTTATGCAGATGTCTATGGGCGTCGGTAGTCATAAAAATGGCTACAACTGCTCGTTTGCCCCCCTATAACAAAAAAAAAAAAAAAAAAAAAACGTAGGTATATACTATCCCAAATTTTAAATTTATACATCTAATAGATATAGTGAACTGGAACGTTTTCGTAAGTACCTAACCGTTTGGCTGTATTTGAAAATTTTAATTTCATCTAAGAAGATTTAATTCGTGCCTATATACTAATTAGGTATATCTGCTTGTTCACAATAAGTAAGATCGTAAAAATGAAGGTAGGTACCCAATAATTATCCTTATTTCTTATATTCAGGATTCACACATTAAACTAATGAAAATATAAAAGCTAAAATAGGTACCTTCTTATTAGGTACTTATTTTGAAATCTTTCAAGGTCGTGGCTATTTAAATAGGTACCTATATAAAATGCATTATATAGGCACATAGATATTAACAAGTGTAAGGAAACTAATAGACGAAGAAAACGAAATCAAGATAGACTTTAAATGCAATAAAACTGTAAATAACTGGGTACTTAACTAATGGATTTAACGTGCAAGTTAATTATAGATAACCTAATTGCTTTTTACAAGTGATAAAATCTAGGTGTGTAGATAATATCTTAATTTTTTTTTAATTTTAAAAATAAAATTGAGCATAAAGCTACCTGGTAGGATTGTAAAGTAATTTACAAAATTACCTCTATTTAAAATTTTTGTGAATTATTATTTGTCTTCATTGTAATAATTAAACAAAATTATTTCATTACAAATATTAAACAAATTACGCTATCAACCAAAAAAATAGCAAATAAACAATACCTATTGTTTTATTATGACCTTTTTAAATAAGATAACTACGACATCAGTAGATAATATATTCGCTCATTGTTATTCGATAATGATAAATATATTAATAAAGGTAATTTATATATTCACAAAATGCAAATTAATTGTTGCGTTAAGTTCTAAAAAAAATGTGTGTACTTAATAAAGAGTACGGGACCTAGTATTGAACCTGAGGAACACCTTGGTTAAATAAAGGAGAGTAGAGAAACAGTATGTTCTTCAAATAAATTAAGTGGATAGCTGTACCTAACCTGTAATATTTGATAGATATTCCTCGTTGTAAACTAGCCAATATTTCTTATTCAATGATTTCAATGAGGTTTAAAATGAAGTTAAATGTACCTCAGTATTAGGTGGTCATGTTGCATGATATTCTTAAATTTCACCAGCTTGAAATAAGGAAACTACTATCTGCTGTACATCAAACATTAAAGACCCGATACATTTAAAACAATTTAAAGTAGCTTATAAGGGACAAAATATCACATAGGTTTTTATAAGTGACTAAAAAACAAAATAAAGTGTGGTGAGAACAATTTCCAGATGGTTGATCGTGTATCGACAAATTATTTAATATTGAACACAGGCGAGGAACGGGTTACACCAGTACCTACCTGTTCTGCGACAGGTGCACAAGGATGTTTCAACTGTTTTGATTATACAAACATACACTTTAATCTCACGACTACCTAACCAAGAGACATTTACTTACAATTTTGCGTAGTCGCATTTTTTTGCATATTGATGGAGAAGGTAGCTTGCTACTTGTTTGTATTGGATTTTTATGTAGCGATGACGATTGTTATACTAGGCAGATGAAGATCATAAGAGATTGATGAATTTATGTTGAAAAAAAAAACATTACCTTGGCCATGGGTTAATAAAATAACCAAAAAATCGAGATTTGCCATTTTATCCCTCATTGTTATCTTAGTGAAATCAAATACTGGCATGGCAACTGTGATAAACCTCCTCAATATTTTTAAAGAATTTACTACAACACAAACGTCAACCGTAGCCTTTGGTTCACAAGAAGACAGCTATAAAAATAAATGAAGATTCATAATTAAGCTCTGCACGACATCAGCCGAAATACAAAGCTTCTAATAAAAACAAATATTTACATTCGTCTACCGTTCCGTGTTTTAAATACTAATAAACTAATAACCACAAATTACACAGATTATCCCACTCGAGCTGCGGGGCTCATTGAAGACTATTACAAATAATATGTTGTCAGATGCATTAAATTTATTTGATTTGTTCGCATGTGAGAGCAACCGCCTTCGCGAGGCGCGGGGCGCGGCTTTCGTCGGCTCGCCGGTGTCAGTGCGCGCCGATTTATGATAATTGAAGACATGTTTCATTGGCGCTCCGATGTTTATTTTAGATAAGAGTCTCTCTTGGCACTATTTCATGCGTCCGAATTGGCCGGAGCCGGCGACCTCCCGCGAGCACCGAGCCGGGCTCCGTCAGCCGTGTCCGATTGCAATTCCCGCGTCGCTAATGTCTTATGATTTACTTTTTAATTTGTGAAAGGACATGACAAAGAAATTTTATAAACTGCCAAGTATGTCATGTTAAATTTCATCATCTGGCATCGGTAAACTAAATTGGTATGGCTACACGACTAGTGTAATGTAACTATTACAAAAAAATATTATTTTGAATGTTTATCAATAGTGGAAAGATATGTTCGTAATCGAAGGAAATGCAAATTAGGTTTACATTAATCCGGTCGCAGCTTGCTCTTGCAATAGATAACATTATTCATACACTCACGTTTCGCACAATGGCGTGTTTGCTTGTACGCCATTGTGTGGAAGCTTAGCGACGAAACGTTCGTACAACAGACAGCTGAACTCCGCGCGCCTCGGGCCTTCGTTAACGGCCTCTACATAAATCTTAATAAGTTTCGTTTACAGTTATTATAATATGTATCGAATTTGATGGCGTTATTGAGGTGACTGGGCAGGCAACCATTCGACTACCTATTATTTCGCAGTGAGTTAGTATGTAGAAATCGGTGCTAATTTCTCTCGCAAAATTAGAGATCGATGAATTATGTGAATGAAAATAAATTAGGTGGTAGGTTACATGATGATGATGATTAAGATTTTCTTTGCGGATAACTGGAATTATTGTGTCGCTCTATACATACAGGTACTATTATATACTTATATCAAGGCGATGTTTGTACAGAGTAGATAGGTAGTATTATCAAATCTAGCAAACTAAACTAATTTATTATTGAGATTATGGTAGAGTTGCAACTGGAAGGTGGAAATTGGTTTTCTAAACCCTGCGTATAAAATATGTCAAAATTCAAACAATAACAAATAAAAAACATTTTACAATAAAATTATAATAATGATTAAAAATTTTATTACCTATATTTTATACAAGCAAGAAAAGTTTCCCAAACTCCATGATCAGATATAGGTGTCATGTTCTTAAAATTTGCATGACAGAGTCGGCATTAAAAAGGTAAGCTCCGAGATCGCAAAAGATATTTCAAGCATCTGTGTAACTTTTGGCATGCAAATACGTAATTTATCTATGAATGTAACTTATAGTACGGTTGCAGTCGCCTTTATAATTATTTGCAATGTTTACTTAACACCCTTTCACACATGATGAAACATCGACAATGCTACGTTTAGGGCGAGCAACCCTCATCGAATAATTTGCTGACATACTCCAATTTCTTCTCTATCATTTTATGAAGAATCAAACTTTCTTACACCTGCAGTGTCTGTGACCTTTTTATTTTATTATTTCAATATAACATATTATATTATTAATAAAATATTTTTTTTATTATGTTCCCCAGTTTTATAAATTTAATTTAATGTTCTTAGACATTGATTTTTATAGCACATTGGTATAAAATTATAGAGATTTCCATAAAGCACGTAAATTAATGTAAATTGTCTAGCTGATACACGCTATTGCCTTTGCGTTTTTATTTATTGAAGACGCAGACATTCTAACATTTCATGACATGTTTATTAAATTATTAGTTTAGGAACAGAAAAACGTAACCAAATTCAGCTACTTTTTGTGTGATTGTTCATCATCGAATTGTACCTATTTATTTATAACTGGGATTTATTCAAGGATAGGTCTTTATATTCATTTACGCCCTTTATCACTATCCTATCTAACGACAACTACTGGAGATAGAATTTTAACATAGTTCCATACAAAACATATCAAAATTCTATTTCCAAATCCATCGATAGATAGAATATTGAAAACGGCCGTTACCTAACAATATTGTCTCGTAACTTACACAGTCTTGGATATCATAATCGTATGACTTTGTTCTGTCCATGCATTTTATTGTGTTAAAATATAGGTAGGTGTCGTTGGTTGCGCACTTAGTTGCAGCGCACCATAATTTCCTAAGCATATCTGTGCAATAACATTGGACACTTTATGTATCCGTACCACATGAGCGTTGATTATAAACTGTTATCTATCCAATATCGCTGGGCACATATCGATTATATTTAACGTAGGGCGAATAAAGAAAATTAATACATATGTTTATACAATTTTTATTCATGTCGGTAGTTAAGGCAGAATTTTTTAGCATATAAAGTTTTACAGAGATAATATCAATAAAAAATAATGATGCCTTATTCCCTTACGGTTGTAGTGGAGTCCCACTATCGCCATTACATCGGAGGCGACGACAGTTTATACATCGTTTGACGAACAGATTAGAATCTATCAAGCGATAAAGTGAGATGAAGGCGCTAGCAGCGGATGTAACGTAATCCAAACTATTTGAATATATCAATCGGCCGAATGTAGGTTTATTGCCGCTTTTCTCACGGAACCAATTCGTTGTTAAAAACTCCAATTGAAGATATTCACAATGTTGACTACGTTACATAAAGCCGAAATAAGGTTTAGGTACGTAATGAAAGTGCATTTGAAAGGGATTGTCTTTTTTTCTTATTATATAATTTTTAATCATCTTAACTTGCAAGTCGATAATCCAAATCATTTCAAATTTCTAATTTATGTACTCAAAATATTGTTACTTTATTTTTACTTTTGTTTCGAACGAGCGTAAAGAACATCCAATATTTATTAATATTCATGATGCTTTAAAATATTGTGTGATAAAATGTATTTGATAAAAAAACATTTTAATAAGTTACAATGATAGGTAACCTTTATCTTAATATGCCATTTAAAAAAAGAGTTATCACATTGAATTTAATTAAATAAATAATGTGTAGTGGACAGCTGCTGGTAATAATTCGCAAAATCCCTGCCACGTCAATGGAAAATACGCCGTTAAAAAGAATGGCCACGAAGAATGGTCAAGCCCTGAATTCACATCCAAGCTGACCGCGGCTAAAGAATGTAACGATATCGCTATCTTTTTACACATTATACTTGAGGGTCGGATGCTCTTGGGGGAATTGTATGGCATTAACTGTTATGTTATTAACAATACTGACATCTTCAAGAGGAAACCGGTTTAGTGCTAAATGGGTCACACGGTTTAGCTCCCGAGTTTTTACAAATTAAAACGTTGCGATGCTAAGCAAATTTTTTACTTGCCAAAAATTAATTACGCGCGACGAATAATTTCCAGTAGTTGTTTGAACGTCATGTCGCATTGTTTCATAGTCATACAAAGGGAGTATTTTATAAAGACAATGGTGCTTTAAGTTTCATAAATATTTGATACGTTTTCTATAGTTTATGGGGCAAATGAGCAGTCGGGACCATTTTCATGACTATCGACTATCGACCATTGACATCCGCATAGAGATCATTCAGATGCGTTGCCCTCCTTTGCTCCTCCGCTCTCCATAGGTATCATCATCTATATTCTATAGAAATAAAATGAAAGACTCACTTTAACTCCAAAGAGATTAGAGATATTCAAATACTTCTTAGGATTCTGTCACTTTTACTTCAGCTATTTATACAAATTTCGAGTAATAATAAAATGAACGATGTCATTATTAAGTAACGCTTCTGAAATAACGGTGTTCAGTCAGATAATTCTAATAATAATATTAGCAAAAGATTGTTAGTATAGATATAGGTTTGTTACCCTTCCATCCAAAAACTACTTTGAATTTAAAGTGATTTGGATTTGAATAAATTTTGGCACAAATACAGATTACGATCTATATCTGTACCAAATTTTATTCAAATCCAAATCATATAATCCGAAAGAACATAAAAATATTTTTATTATCCCAAGAAAATTAATAGTTCCATTAGACATATTTTGCGCGGTTGAAACCGCATAGCTGTGAGTACCTAGTAGGTAGCAACTCATCGAGCATAAGCTATTTTTAGGATATCGAGCGTTTCGTCGAAGTTTAATAGACTCAACTCAAAGACATTAAAATCACTTTGAACTCATATGGCTTTATATCTTAAATCTTCCAAATCTAGTTGACATAATTATGTTTTTTTACCACAGATCAAAAGATATGGGCCTTTACCTATTAAATGTGCATAGGATAAGGACCGAATCTAAACTACCCGATTCGTTAATCGCTGCCTTATCTAAACTGTCTCTGCGTTTTATGCAAATTTATTCACACAGTTCAATAAAGTTTACGTAGAATTTTACAACTTTTATTGGAATATTCCATTAAACTGTTAATAATAGGACCGTGGAGCGTTTGCAACTGCGTATAATTTTACAATTAAGAATTTGCATCAGGTAGATGGTCCGATAGAAACGGTTTTCCCGTTACTCGCGAGTGTGGACATTGACAGGGTCGGCAGGTCGAGGCCCTCCTAGAGTCATCCCGTGCGCGTTTCTATGCTAATCTCAGCGTTAGCAGCCGAGAGCCACCGACAGCTATTAATGGTTATTGCCGGCGTTTTCACTTAGTTAATACCTACAGTTTCCACGATCCGGGCAGATATACGGCCGGGCTGCGCCCGCGCACTGCGCAACGCTTACGAAACGCGCCTCCGCCTACGGATCGCTCGGGACATAATACGGAGCGAACTAGTTAATTTCTACATCTATCGTGCATTCAATTCAAATATTACGAGCAATTTAGACAACAAATACCTACAACGGGCCGAAACAGACGACGCTCTGGCACTGAACTATATAACGGATTAGCATACAAACGCTAGCGGCGACGCGGCTCGCGTATGGGTGCGGGCGAGATTGAACATTCGTTATAATTTTGAATGTATGAATGAGAAGTACCGGGGCGAGTGAGCGCGTGGGCCGCGTGGGACGCGTGCCAACAATGCCGAGACAAGTCCTGGGCGTCCTTGTCAATGTGAGCCGCTTCCAGCCACATCCGTCTATTGTCACTATTTGTATTTATATTCACTCCCGTACGACGATGACACGGCGAGAAACTCTCCACAAACAATCGAATGCGACATTCAAATCGATACCCGAGATGCCTTTTCACAATCAACCTTTATTTGTAACGCAATGTAGAGAAACTCGAACTTTGGCGGAGTTTGTTTCAATAAAAACGTCGCATTTATATAAAATAATACAGAGCATCTAATAAAACTTGTACCTTCCAATAAACACCGGAATTTATAATGCCAACAAAAGTGTTTATACCTTATGCAGCATAATAAAAAGTTCATAAAAGGTATAAAGTAGTGTTAAGTTAACATTATGCATCTTTATACGTTTAGAATGTGACACGGCGTTTGCTCATTTCTGTGTCGCCATTCAAAGGATGCTGTTAACAACCGCTCTCAAAGAGCGAGCATAATTTGTTCGGGGTCACATTTCTATGGGAATGCCATCCTTCATTATAAAATTTTGTATCACTTTAATATTTCCTACGTATGGACTATAAAACCTTAAAAATAAAATCGTATTATTAAATTTTTACATTTAAGCGTGTAGATATAAATTTCCTCTCAATCTGAGATTATGACAGATTCTTGTAACGTTCCGCGATCGAGATGCAAAAAATATGTTAATATTTAAATGATATATACGGGTGAGAAGGGGATAAGATGCTGATCGTTGCGAAGTCTTTCGATAATCCCGCCATACGTATTCAAATGAGCGCCTATGATTTATTGAGTGGAACATTACCATTTTTATTATTTGTTATTCTTACACCTTTCCTTGGGGCGGAAGCCACGCGGCCTCAGTCTCTGTGTACTCGGCCGTGAGACTCGGAGCACCTCTGAGCATAAACAGTCGTATCGTAGGGACATTATCATAGTTTACATATAAATTTTACGCGAATTCATTCCGTATTCAATGCATCGATCTCGGCAATTATGATGTTAATCGCCCAGATACACGAACATTTGATAACGTATGGCCGTGAGAATCGATAATTGATTTATATCGATTTTAATGTTGGTTTTTTAATATTTTTTTTCCATTAAAGAGTTTGTATATAATATTATATCACTTTTTTATTATAGCTCCGAAGTTGCCAACGTTAATAAAGAAAAAGAACATAACTTGATATTTATTTAATGTCTTAGTTTATTATTGTATTAAATAATCACGGTAATTATGTTAATGTAAGCATTGATATTTACATAATTTTACGTATACTTAGTCATAGGTGATAAATATTTCAAAGGAAGTCACGTTGCCTATACACCACAGACATGCGTCGGTTACATACAAAATCTTGATTTATAAACCAATATATAGCTTGGTGCTAATATGAATCATTAATTAAATGATATTTAAATTAGAATCAACGAAATTATGAAAGGTCACGTTGTTTTTATGTTTTTTCCTTTGCAAAAAACGGACAGAAACTACCAAATGAAGTGAAAACTTAAAACTATCTTAAAATGCCACACATAGCACAAGGATGTGGAGCTACGCTAACTCGTAGCAGCTGCGTATAGCAAGTTTGCTGACGTGAACTGATAATATTTTCTCTGCACTTCTACAGAAGTATTCACTTCAAAAATGGGACTTACTGCCAAACTTCTTTATGTAAGTTGAGGTGGTTGTCCTGCGTGAGAGGCGGCAGCTTGTAGTACTCGAGGGTTGAGGGCTGGTCCTCCGCTCCCAGCATGGCGGACGCGGCGACGCTGAGGGGATGTTCTCCGCCGCCTTGGGAGTATGCCCGCCAGCACTCCGCGCTCACTTCCATCACTTCTTTACGTCTTCTGTGGACAATGAAAATAAAAATATTACTAATATGAAAATATGGATATTCAATCACGCAAAAAGAAATGAACGAATTTGGGTGAAAATATAATTTTTGTTTAGTTCATTACTAAATAATACCTCTATTTAATGATTATACCACACCATATCAGTCAATATCATTATGGCGAATTGAAGAATCAATCTATGATTAGACCATCGCCAAAAAAGGTATAACTATGTAAACAAACGCTAAACCGATATACACACCGTATGACTAAACACTACAATGTTGAATTTATAATTAATATCTAATAGTTTAATCAATTATGATTCTACAAATTAACATTTAAATGGAATACAATTTATAGTTAATAAGTTGCATTTCATTAGGAACTTTATGTAAATTCTTCACTCGTAATATGACAGACGTAATTAATTTGTTATTTTTTATTGTAAAGATTTATCTATACAATGTTATAAATAATAAATCTTAGACTTTAGAACGCATAAAGTCTATGATTTATTATAAGCGGAACATTCTAGAAGCGCTAGAAGCGCTCTAACGTTCAAGAGACTATCGGACGATTTCCATTGAGTATGTTATATCAATGAAATAAGCATCACGTCAAATACAGGTATTCCCAGCCTGTAGTTTTACGAGTGGCCTGCATACGAACCAGTTATTAGGCGTGACCATTTCCAACATACTGACCTTTGTCCGCATGTACAGTAATGACCACATTATAGTATCGGTTGTGAAGACGCCAATGAATCAGCATCGGTTTGCCTTTTAAATTAGGAAGCCGGTTCAAACGTGTGTTAACTATGCGGTCTGTGTGCGAATCTGCGCGGGTGCTCATACGTCACGCGGGTCGGGTCGCTTGGTGCGCAACCAGAATGTAGAACAGGTCCGAACCACTTGCAGAACCGGAAGGATACGAGGCAAATCCCTGTTCCCTCGCCAACCAGTTTAGGTCGTGTGACGTCACACCCAGCGGTATCTGACGATGCAGACAAATAAATAAAAAAAATGTTGGAAGCACGCGTCGGACGAGTTTGACCGGATCGTAGTTCTACCTGATTCCTGTTCCTGATGGTTTGTTGATATCTCGGTATAGATCGGTATTGATAGTTTGTTTCGGTGGACGTAAGTGAAAGGCCTTACGGTTCTATTACAATTATATTTGCGCGGAACATTCCGTAGTATTTTAGTTCGCGTTTGTTAGTTGGTAAGATAAAGTGACGCTAAATATTCATAGTCAATTATAATAGTGTAACGGGTGCATATAATATTTATGTGTAATAGCAACGCCTATTATGTCATGCCCTACAGACCTTATTATATAAAACAATTTATTGAATATAAAACAAACATTTGCAATGTAAATGTGTCGTAAAGTTCTGTCATTACACAAGTTTCTTCTTAAAAATCGAATGGGTTTGGAATAATCCCAAGCTCTACTTCTAATAAACAAACATTATGCAGCCTTTAAAAGATTACTTGGCAATAAAAAATGATCTTATGGCCGTGCAAACTACATGACAAAATCAAATTATGGAACTACCAACAACTGTCTCTTCCCTAATCTCGTTGATCGATTCTAAAGCTGTACCTATAGTCGTTACTTTGTTGTGAATTATAGCTGGCGTAATAATTGGAATTCAATTATTTTAATGTATGAAATCAAATTAATTAAATCCCTAAGTTATAGATATAGATATAGCTGGAAATTTAACTCATTAGAAATGTGTCAACAGTCAATTGATTAATATAACGATCCAGCAATTAATGAGTCAGCCGTGCGTTGCGTTCTAAGTTTATCACAGATAAGGCTCAATTAATAAATTGAATATTCTAAATACGACTAGAATATAAGCACACCTACTTATAATTGTATAATGAGTCAACTACAGCTACTTCGGACGTCACAGCTACGTCAAGTATGTGAACACAATATGCGAATTAGAACAGAAAACTGGAAAAGCTAGCTGTTGGCATTTAACCACGGCGTGAGTCATTTGACGGGTTAACTGGTAGCGGAGCGGGCGGCGCGGGCGGTGCAACACGTGAATGAGATTCCGGTAGCCGTGCACGTAAAAATCGTGCAACGAATCTAACAGGTTTACTGGGGTCCTTGTGAGGTCTCGGGACTGGTCTAACCTGCCTCGCGAACCTGAACCTCGAATTTCCGATCAGCTATCGAGCTTATAACTCCGCCAACCGTTACGTCAAACTATTGGATCTCGGTAATCCGGTCGTGACGTACGCGCTCATTATTTACGTTGTTTCAAGTCGCGAATTGTGACACTTAACCTTGTGATCATTATGTTTGCTTAAATTGTATTTTTTTAATATGTTGAAATGACAGTGACATTGATTTACGATTAATATTCCTTTTTAGTATACGATTTTTATTCCAGTAGACGTCAATTAAAGATCAGATTATAAAATATATATTGACTTTGCAACCTCAAAATGTCTTACGGTCAAGTAGAGATGTTGATTTTTTTACTTTGGTTAATCCAAGCGAAAATACTCAGCTCGGTACGAATTTTCCTACGTTCGACGGTTCGGCATCAGCCATGGAAATAAGACGAACCCGAAAGTAACATAATGAATATTTATCTTATTTTGTAGATACTTATAATGCATTTGTCTTATGTTATTTTCGTGTTACTTTTAGCAAAATTTAGTTTTAATAATTTTGCTAAATTATCATTTTTAGAGTGGAAATATTGATAAAGATGTTATGCAAATGACCCTTCCAATAAATGTTGATTTTATCACAGCTTCATTTATTAATATTATTTTATTCCTTATCTATTACTTAAAATTATGAAATTAGTAGACCTTTGTTGATTGAAGTTATTTATTTTCTTTTATGTTGTTAATTAATTGATTTAGTTGCAGAACATGTCGGTCACAGCGCTCACGTGTAATCAGACGACACAAACGGCCCATTAGAAAGCGCACGCACAGCTGTCTACGTGACGTAAGCTGGAGCGGAACGGATGACGTTACTAAAGGGTTGAAGGAATCGCCTAACGCAAACAAAGCATTCGATACAGTCATTAATCGTGAACCGTTTCTCAGACGGTTCGTGGAGACATAACTTTGCAACGATTTCGACATTAGACGATCGTGCTATATTGTTGTAACAGATACTCTATATGAGCTTAACTGTATTCCCAGTAAAAAACGGGATAGCGGGATCCAATACTGTGTACCTGAGATACTTTCTTCTTGTCTTATTCTTTCAATGAATGACAAAATGTTTTAGGCTGCACGGTGATCATGTTTAAGTACAGGTATGTTTTAAACAAATATTAAGAGAAAGCAAAGAAGTTTAAGTCTTTATCTACTACCCAATCGATATTGTTGTAACTTCTCAAAGCTCATTTTTCCAATCCTTAAGGGTACTTATTATATGTCATTTTGTATATATTGATATCACGAAGGGCCATCTTTTACTAAGTGCGGCCATTCATCATTAAAATGTTAATAGTGTGTAGTAGATATGAACAGCGCCGATGTGCTAAGATGGCTTTGATGATATAATATATCGGAAGGCTTGTATTGGTAGTATAATCAGAGCTTATCAATACTGAGATATAGCAGCAAATCAGCGTTAATTTAAATATTACGGTGACTAGCCTACATATTATAGTGATGCATAAGTTTATAATAAACAAGATCATCATAGCAATCCAATGAAGTGCAAAGATGAATTGCGCTTTCCTTCGCTTCTACAGCTTAAGTTCAGGTCCGAAAAAATAAGATTATCGTTTATTTATTCAACATATAGAATATACAGCCAACATTGTACATCAACTGGTCATGAAAATAAGAGAAACTGTGATTTAAATAGAATAAAATAGTTGCGTATAAAACGTATTCGAGATGCATCGGCGTCAGTGACGGCGCGTTTCGAAAGGCGCTCGCTCACATCCACGTCCGGTGTCGCCGGCCGGCCATCGATCATTCAGTTCGTTAATAAATAACACGTCGGCGTCGCTCGCTTATCTCCGCTGCTCGGGCATGTGGAAAAATTTGGTGTAGGTGTCGTAACGGAGCGCACGCATGTCTGGGGTTGCGTGTACGCGCGCCCGCGGTCGTTGCCTCGCCAGATTGCTTCATTAATAATCATTTAATTAAAATATAACTGCAACTCTTAAATGTATCCGAAATCTGATAAGGGGGATTAAATAAATCGTATCAATTACAAACGGAATACGCGGGGAAAAATCTTAAATGTTCACTCTTATTAGCCACTTATGCCACATTTATGTGAGCGCTGCACTTAGTCACGCGTGTAATAAGTTGCGCAGTTTCTTAGGTCCGGTAGAGGCGGGGAAAGTGTAGGGAGCGGCTCTAGACGGCGCAAGTTCATCTTATCATTTATGATAAGAGAAACTCGCGTCGATCGCTGATGAATCATTAGCCCAGCTGACATCGAGCGTTACACGCTTCAAAATCATTTCTGTTTTTATCATAAATCCCGCAATCGATATAGGTAATTATACAATAAAGGTTTTCTTCTCCAACTATTCAATATTCAAGTGAAATAAATTTATATTATCTTACACGAATGCCAATTAGCCGAGTAATTAATTGTGAAACAAATAATGATTCTATTAGTTTATGATTCATTAGTCATAACAATCACCGGCGTTACGAAATTGAATTAATTTGTTAGATATTTGTATGTGGTCATTAAAAATAAAAGGCGAACGAATGTTGTGTCGCTGCATTTTGTCGTTTAAAAAAATTCGCTGTCTCGGATTGTGAGCGCGCTGAATGCACGCTGTTATGGGACCACAAAAAATACACATTCTTTATAGCAGAAGAAATAAATAAGGGATGAGTACCGCAAGCAACACTAAGCATTGAACAAACCATATGAGAAGCATTTTCGACAAACCTCTTTTTGCACGACGCCGAGGCACGCATATGCGATGATTCATTTACGGAGTTCACCACCGTATAAGTATAACTAACATTATTACTTCTGTTTTCTTGGCAGCATTATGTACGGTCAACAAGAAATGGTTCTCGGAAATATGCGCCCACGCAGATTAACGATGGAAACGCAACATGGGCACTAAATAAATCAGGCCCTTGTCTTTGTATCTATAATGCAACATTAATGATAGGACATCTAAATAACGTCCAACCAATAAACACAGCTGTGATAATTGTATTAGCTTACATAGGAAGTGTTCGGTTTTTGGTAGCGAAATAAATTAAATATTGTGAAGTTATTTTGAAAATTAACGGTTTTCTTAAAATTCCGTTAGTGTGACCAAATAAAAGTGGTAAATTTTAAAAAGATTTTAATTTTCAATAAAAGATTTGTCCCTCATCTCGTTTATGCCGTTTGACCGTTGATTGACACGAGGTGAGAATTCGACAAGACTTCGCTATGAATTTGAATGAAATCCTAAATTCGGAATGATGCTGTCATTATAATAATTCAATGACGTGATAAACGCAAGGACAGATCCTTGCGACGGCCACCAGAGCTTTAACAATAGCTATGGTTACACTCGATAATTTTTTGAAAACGATCGAAATTTGATGGTTCGTTTGATGTTTATATAACGGTACCTATATATAAATGTTAGTACATATATGGTATAAAATAATTTAGATGCGAGATTTGTCCGTTAAATTAAAAAACTTTTAGGCAAATGCTTAAAAGAGTTTGTGTGTTTCTATACAAAGCGTTACAGAAATTCTTTCGCACTGTGAGAAATATAAAAATCATATCCTAATCGTAAAACCACCGTTATTTTAAACATCAATTCGAATTGAATTTTATGGAAAATATATCAAATTCTACACACAATACGTTTCAAATTCCAAGTTTGAAAAGTGTGGCCGCCCGCAGTGCTACCTATTTACTTATGAGTCTATGCGTTTATTACAATTTATTACAGTTACACTATATCTAATTTAAATTTACATGTGTGGGCCGCCTTGCATTTGGTCAGTGGCAGGGTATTAAAGTCAAACAAATATTTCATAGTTAAATAATACCACTAATGCGGCTACTCGAGATTACACATTGCACTCAAATCATTAGTTTTATCAACATTTCTAAATTAGAATGTATAGTGTGGCGTCATTTAAAATAATTGCTACTATTTATAAACTAAGATTCTTTTTAAACTTGTATATATTTAAATTTCACTATTTTCGTCAGATTATTATCATTGCTCAGAATTAAGGAAGAATGATACAGGTACATTGCTGTATAGTTCGTTTATCATCAGCTTGCTTTTGGTTTCACTCTGGACATTGCTCTCTTTCAGTGAACCCCAAGATGATCGAAATCATTCCGGATCAGCTACGGCACGAATATCGTCTTTTGTTTGTCTTACGCTAATCTGTGGAACTAATAAAACTCTAACTGAATTATATAGTCCAATTAGGAACATGTTTAATTCACCGAGATTAAATTGATAGGTAGTTACACCAAAGAGAAGTTGGCGCGGGGTCTACCAGTGACCACGCTGCTTAAAATTTCAGAACGGTGCCGACTAAATTTAGTCCAATTAAGGTCCAAAAAGAGTCAAGTTTACCGTTTGCGCACTCGCCGCTAAAAAGCCGCCCTTTGTCGTGTCTCCTCGTTTTGGCAACACTTCCTTAGTTGTCACAGCCTTTATCACCTTGGCATTGACATGTACAGGGACGTTTATTTTTTCGTCCGGTCCTGTTACACTTAAGCATTGGTACAAATTAACCACAGAATTATAAGTAACATGTTATCGCACTAAGACATCCTTCAGAATTCTAAGATTCCGTCCACGCGACATTTACGAGTAACATCGAAGGTAAGAGAACAATGGATACAGAATTTTGAGCGTTTCGCAATGATTCGGTGAAGCAAGTTGTGGTATTTTCTATATACTTCTTATGTTCTTGTACCGTTTTTCTCGTGTTGTTTTCAGCGTGTATACACACGATATCTTTATAAAATAATCAGGTAAAACGTCAGCTAGTTTGTACCCTTCTCACTTAACTTATTTTTTATTAAAAACTCGGTATAATACAAAATGAAACATCGGTTTTTGCGATGAAACAGCCATGAAGGTATAAATTAGGAACGAATAGCGAGGGACAATATAGAGCGCGGTCGCCACATGAATTGTGCCGTGCAAATTGAAACAGGTTGTGGCTGACAGGTATCTATATAGCGTTATTTATTGCCGATTATACTCAACTCCCGCGACTATAATTAAATCGCGAAGCTATTAGGTATGCCCGAAACATCGGCGACACTACCCACGGAAACTAACCGAAAGTGATTTAATGCATCCAGCTGTGATATCGCTTTGTTTACCAAAGAATTTAAGATAGCTGCCAGCGCTGTTGAGAGAACGCATTAAGTCACTAGATTTACAATTGCATCAAGAAGTAGATTAGCCGTAGTTTACCGCACTCGCAAATAACATAATCGCCGTAAAGCAAAAAAGATGTAAAACGGCTTAACGGTTTGTAACAATATAAACATAGGCTAATAAATACGTGTCGTATTAAGATAATTTATAGTACGCGAACGTAAAAAGTACAAAGTGAAGTGGAGATATTTATTTACACTGGTAACTCGTATGTGGACGCACCGCGGCGCCTCCGGACACCGCGCTTTTTAATGCAACAAAACTCGCAAACAACTCGTCAGTCCCCTGACAATTGTGAGAACGCGATCAATTATCCCTTTGCAAATAGTAATTGTCAACATTATAGTATGAATTAAACACAGGAACGTTTTCATTATCGTGTCGCAGTTGGAATAGCGCGTCAATCATCTCACGCGGTAATCAGCAGGCGAGTTATGCGGCAAAGGGGACGAGAGATAAGTTTTTAATTACATCTGACGCCTATTTACATATTGTGGGAGATACTGACGTGTATCTCGCAATTAACGATTTATGCATCTTCCTTTAATGCGACGAGGCTACTGCGTTTGTTGTATCAGATACGCGATAGCGGCTGACGGGGAGATTAGCGTGACATTTTGCGAGGCACACGTATTATTATTTTTAAAATTTATTAAGATAAACGTACAGATTAATGGCTGTAATTTAAACGTGTAATTAAATTATAATTGTTATTTAACTACGAATGCACAAGACTATCTGTATGTATGTATATTATATTAAAAGCGTAGAGTTTATTTGATATTGCATGAAGATATTAAAAAAGCAACGAATAAAATATTTAAAGAAGTGGAGGGAAAGTACTTATAGACTTAATGGGATTCCGAGTCCTCAAATAATCGTGCTGAATAAACTTATGGTAAGACCCAACCCAACCATCCTTTTTCCTTACTTTTCCAGCTGGCCATTCGAAACTATAACCAACCCCAAAAAAATATTTAGAACTAAATAATATGCAGTAGTCAATAGGTTTGGTTGCAATACTGCAATATCTACAATATTTTTAAATATGATACTAATATTAAAGTCAGGTAGCTCTACCAAAACGTGAACAACGCAGATTCGTCGCTTTTGTCATAAATGCGTAAGAGCATAAATGTTTGTGATTTTATTTTAAAAACAAGGCCGAACGGGATCTACATATGATATTAAATATTGATAATCCTGCTCAATATGTATTTATGTCGAAATCTTACTCACAAATTACTCTTATCACGGTTACATCGAGCACGGGCCGACAACGGAGCACTCGTCAGCACATGGACACAAATTTAAAGGTATAATGCGCCAAATCGGCGCCAACTAATTGCGGAGGTCGATAATTTACGATCAGCCTGAATAACTGCGCGAGCCTTCCGCCACTGCGTAACCGCCCTAGACGAATTGCTATCTTATAAATTAGACTTAAGCAAGATCTAAAGATAAGTAATATCAGCTCAACTTGAATTATATCTGCGAGTAAACATATTTTTAGCTCCAACTTACAAATTGTAAGTTGCGACCAAAAATTTAAAGCTAGTCGTTGGTTCTCTTTATCGGACCATTATTTTGTAATTTACCCGGTGTAATTCTATAATAGAAGCAGATGTCGATTAACTAATCCAGATTATATTGTCCTCACTTCAAAAACAAGCAATTAATTTTACTTTTGTGTAAATCATTTCAAGCTATATAAATAAACTTGATGTGTATTGTATGTCAATTATTATTTTCTTGGTTTTACTTCTTTAAAGACATCTATCGTCTGGCTTTGAACAAATCGCCCGGTAATATTAACAACAATCCTGCTAGTATCAAAATGCCAAAGTTCCTATGCAGGTGTGTTTTTAAAAAACTGCTAGACGGATTTGATACAAATTTAGCACTGGTCTTATTACTATTTTGGAATAACATAATATTATATTTTACCCAGAAAATAATGAACAGTTCCCTCAGATTATTAAATTAAATTAAAGGTTAAAGCACGATGAGCGACTTTGAAAACAACGTAGGCTTTCCAAACTTTAATTCGGTTAATTAACATAAACGTGGCTAGTAGACACAACTAATGCCTGCACAATATATTATTAAAATAACACATTTCCACAACATTTACACGAAACAATATAAAAACATGTTCATAAAAAAACACATTTACAGTAATTGAAAACAATTTGAATACAATACGTTTTTCACAAAACCTCACGGTGAGATCAAATTTAATTTGACACGCGGTAATAATCTTTTTGTTAGCGCTGGATGCTGTAATTGCTGAAGGCACGGAGATTGAACGATTACCGTTTATTACATTCAATCAATATTTAGATGAGAAAACTCCCGTTCTCATAAAAAAGTGTTCTCAATTTATACGCAATAGAGTAAATTGTCGTACGCATCCTATCGTGCTATCTAAATGCAAATCTTATTGCTTCTTTGGATCTTCAAAATAAATCAATCTCACAAGTTGGCGTTTCTGTCTTAATCTTGAATTTACTAGCAGTATTTTTTAACATATATCATTTTCGGAAAATGTCTGATAGAGACAACTAAATTCAGAATTACATACTTAATAAAAATATCGCATTAATTAAACGAAAACCAATAAGAGTTACTCATTATAGTGGATAATAGTTAATCTTCAGACTTTCATGAATAAACCTAATAAAGCTAAATCTATAACTTATGATTATGTAAGTAATATAACTTTTACCATGGACCGCTCCAAAAGGCCACGCAACGTATGGTATAACCTACTACATATGCAGCAGATTCTAATAAGAACCTTACCATAAATCTGGTAAACTACCTATAACCCGGTAATCTGATTTAATAAAATGTATTATGCATAAGTTTTATTCCAAAAAGTTAGCTGTCATTTGTCTTTGTCAATCTGTAGAGAGACTCAAAAGTTTTAACCAGAGTTTAATGATAATATACCTACACATAATATCAGACGAGTAATTGCTAAATATTGTAATTAAGAAGACACTGAATTCCAAGAAAGATATAATTATATTTATTATTGTATAGCAACTGAAATTAAATTATATTCTGTAACTACTTTGCATTTGATTCATATTTACTGTACATACATATGTTTATTCTTTAATTTTGATGTGTTACATCTTCTTATTATTAAGTCTTAAAAATAATTAGATTTTAAATTCGTTATAAAAAATAAACCATAACACAATGTATCCAGTAATGAAATAAAACCGATTATTCACCAAAACCTAGCATACCTATCACTATTAATGTCAAAAAAAATACATCGTCATATTTTGAATTAGACAATTATTAATTAGGAAACAAGTTTATATTTTGTAAATATTAATCTAATAAGAAAGTAAGAAGGTAGGTAGTTATCAATTTTTAAAACTTTATGGGGCATATTTTTCCATATAAACTGACATTTCAAGGCAAACAGCCTTTCTGCTATAGGTCATTGCACGTTTTAAATACGACCTAACGACGCAGCAGTTATCGCAAAACAGTGGAATGTAATTTGATCTTAAGATATCAAACGCAGAAGGCATACAATCTGAATTATCAATGCCTAATGCGTTTAACATTTATGATAAGTCAAGCCTTATAGGATTCTCCCGTCCATACCTTTTTTTTATTCTAACAGGAAAGAGCTAAAAAAATTTGGACCTGGAGAAGAAAAATATTTTATATTATTAAAAATAACTTTCAAGGCAGACCATTGAATTTGGATCCATACAAATATCACTTCTTTTGTTAGAAAAGTCCGAAATTCTCGTAATTTTGAACTTTCCTGTCATTTTCACGTTCAGATTCTTGATTGCAAGAGAGAGAACAAAATGTATATAGGTAAGCTCATCAAAAACGTAAAGCGTTTGTACGTAAAGCGTACATTTTGTTCTCTCTCTCTTACAATCAAGAATCTTCTTTATTTTCTGCGCATACACAGTAAGAGCTCTTCAAAATGATATCGCAACGGATTGTAATTGTATTGTTAAAATTATATTAGCCAAAATCGGCTTACACTATTAATATATAAGATTGACATGCCCGGCTGCTAAATTAGAACCAAACGCGTGTTGCCAGGATATTTATCAACCTATAAACCGAATTTACACCCTGCATCTAATAATAAATTAATTGTACCGATTTGGTTACTAGTGAGCTGACATGAAACAGAAAATTGAGATAGCCGCTCCGCACACAGAATAATAATGTAAGTGAAATAATTGAATAGGAATAAAATTATCTTTGCGTGTTAGTTTAAGTAAATATAGATCGAATGTCCCTTAATGGATCTGTACATTCATTTACATCTTAATTCTGTCCTATATAAATATTCATTCAATCTTTATCTTTGTGCAAATAATTATAGACTATAGACCTTATTTCAAATTAACGTCGTATAAGATTTTATAATAAAATTGAAAAAGGAATTGTTTCTTTTTTAAATTGATTACATGCTGTAGAAAATCCAGCATGCGAGTGGAAATCACACTTTGCCCACTTTAAGTGCATACGTGTTTCTTTAAGTACTTGTATAAATATACACTGTTGCTCAAAATGCATCGATGCTGTAATCTGTAGCCTTTAATTAAAAAACATATTTTACTATCCCTTGTTAATCACACAGGAGCATCTCGGTAGCGATTTCGCAGTCATAAAATGTAGAGAACTTGTGAAAAATATGTAATTTTATGTAGATACAGACACTTGGCGCGGTCAATTATGCAAATATTTGAAGTCAATTATAGTCTAGTAACCACAGGATAGGAGCGCGAGTCGATTCACTTATACAACCACAAGAGCACTTGACGTCGACTAGAATACTAATACTGACCATAAACAATTATTACGACAGACGGTTATTAGGTTCTCATATGCTTATGTATTATTACATTATGTTGTGCACAAAACATTCGATCAAAAAACAGCAACCCAAAATATCGCAAGTCTATGGTACTATATTTTAATGCAGCGTGCATTTGAGCTTTTTTAATTGCTACATTATATTATGTATTGGTAAATGTCACTTCAAAATTCCATTCTATAAATATTACATAATATTTCATAGTCTTATTATTCATTCCTTTAAGTAGTGATAAATTTGGTCAAGTCTCTAGCACTTTTTCGAGACTTTATTGTATGAGGGAACAAAAGAGAAGTCTTTTGGTGACAATTGATACCCAACATACAGGTGCCATACATAATGCAGATCTCACCTTCCTTTAGTATAATATCTTCCCAATAGTTCACCATAGTTTAGACCCGTGTGTATGGTTCGTATTCCGCGGTAACATATCTCACAAACGCTTTTTATACCACATTAGATGCACTAAATTATCGTAAGTCTTTTCCCGTCGTGGGAGAGAGTTAGCTCGCTTACGAATGCCTGATAACTTTTCACGAAATTCTTTGTATTTGCAATTATAAGTGCATTTTGTCGGTGTGTCTGTCATTAACTTAAACGTACGATGTTATTTTAAAGGCCGTAATGGCCGCTCTGGCGAGTCTCCGTTTTTTTAAACGCTCACGGAAAGCTATGCATTTAAACGCTTGAATTATGAAATTACGGTATTGAGAGTAAAATAATTTAAAAAATACTACGCATTTAATAATGATTATAGAAATTATATCGTCATGACCATCAGGCTTCTCTTTCATTTTGTTATCTCAAATATCTAGCGAATCAACCACGAATAGATTATGGAAAGCATAGGAATATAAAGAGAGCGACCATAGCGGTCCAAGGCAAGTTGAATAATCCAGATCAGGAAAAATCTGGTATATTTGTGTAAATTTAAAGCTAAGTTATGAAAAATAGGAAGGGGACAGGACAGAAGAAAGTCAAAGATATCCAATCATTGATAGCAAGTGAAATGTGTAAAAGTAATATATAAAAATATCTAGGAAACCACCAATGAATGGAAAGGGTAGGAGCGTAAAGAGAGCATGATTTTGATGACAAAGTCCAAGGTAAGTAGGACAACCCAGATAATGTTAGATAAATCAATTGGATTTTGTGTGAACCTCCAGCCAAGTGACGAGAAATATAAAGAAGACAGAACAGAGGAAACTCAAAGACAATTTATGGAGCCCGATATAATTCAGTTGAAGTATAAAAATAGCCTAACTCTATAAAGGATATCCAGTCATTGATAGCAAGTGTAGTATAAAAAAAAACTGAATAAGTAGGCACAGAAAGGAGACTCTATCCCACAAGTAACGCTTTTATCTTATGTTTCGCAACATCCCAATACGTTAAGCAATTTCAACACCCAGAAACAATGAGCTGCTATAGATGGAATCGTTGTATTGATGCACAATGCATAAATTCTTTCTGTTATGACAGGCGAGCATAAATTCACGGCGGGATCCTTGGAGGCTGCGAAACAATACGCATCTCCCCGGTGTGAGACGCTATCGGCGATGCTGCGGACATGGGCCAAACAGAAGGGTGAGCACAATGCGATGGGGTTGCAAATATTGCGTTTAATTAATAGGGATATAAGATGGTCAATATAACGCACCGTGTGAAATTATTCTCGCATCGCGAATGTCGTATTTTATTTTTGGATGTTCATTGTGGAGTTGGCCTCTCTGTGAATACCGAAACTTACCTGAGCAGACTGTTTATCTTGGCAACCATTGTTCCTTTTCGGAGTATGAAGTATTTTTATTTTATGCCAGAATGTGAGTATATCTATGAAATTTAAACCAAATCCGTTAGGACGTTTATACGTACTTATAACATACAAAGTTTCATATTTATATTATTTGTCGTCACCAGCACATTACTATCATACTCACTACTTAGCTTACATAAAAAACTAACAAACTTTTCAATATTAAATACTTTCCTCGCCGTGTACAGAAATAGCTCGGAACTTAATGTTCAAAAGATGCATGGTTGCTGTTAAGTCTTATTTTCGTCTTCATATATGGTTAATAACCGCAAAATTATAGGTCTCAGCGGGCTAGCGGTGCAGCTCGTAGCTACAATGGGCCCGGCGTGCAGTGGTAAACGGTGATTGCCAGATTATAGGGTACCGTGTCATAAGCATTAGGTTCAGTTGCTATTGGACGACGCGACCCACGTAATTAATTATTATTATTAGTGTAAATGCATAATAGCTGACTCTCTGACTTATGGGGCCGAGAAAAATAATTATTAGTAGTACATGTTTGTGGTAGCGACTTGCGCTAAGAATAAATATACCGTTATATTCTTTGTAGATAGGACCAAGTATCGATGGTAGAGTTGCTAGTTATGATGTGCGGCTCTACGACGTTACTGATTTGATTTGATCTATATGACCGATAACTCTATGATTTGATTTATACAGATTATGAAACCTTTTAAAGCACCTTCTTTATATACTTTTATTTAATAATGTTTAGCAGTAAGCGTGGTTTTCTTTTCGATGAAATATTTCATATTTCATTCTTCGAATAGATACATACTCTTTCTTAATGTTCTGTAGATATATTTTGTCAGATGAAAAAAATCTTTTTCATCTAAGTCTTATGCTTACCTAAAATATTGAAATACACTTAGTTTTTATATATGTTATGGTACCTACCTATATATAGATAACATTTAATAAAATAAGCATGTAAAAATTACCTATCACAATAATCATTATTATTTTACTTTAATTACATGCTTATCTTTTGCAAAGTATAATGTAAAAGTTGTATGAATGGAATAAGAATGAAGTACAATTCGCCTGCGGTAAAAACGTAATTCTAAATATTCGTTAATGACGATATACACGTCAGGCACAAAAAACCCTAAAGCGCTGCAGACCCTAATGAAGGGTTGCATAAGAACGCGACAAAAAATTAAGAATCGCCCCGATGAGTCATTATCTTTGCATGTTAAAAATAATATGGTCATAGGGTAATGTACATTCATGCGAGCCACGTCCAGGAGCGCATTTGAATATCCCTTTGTGCCGAAACCCCTGCCAGGGCCGGACTTCACACGCTCCCGGCAGGTACCGGCTCCCTAAGGACATCGCCGTGTTAGCGCGAATCAAACGTCTTGACGCTTGTTAGAATAGTGTTGAATATTCAAAATAAATAATTTATCATAGAGCTGTTTTAAGTAGTAATTGTATAAAAACATTTTAATATCAGAGAATGGTGTACCTATTCTAAAACATTTTGGAAGACATTATATCACATCACATAATGCTACATTATCAACAATATTTTTTCAATATTTTACATAAAAATATATTTAAAGTTTCAATAATAGTACCTTAAAAAATAAAATGTTCTAATTTGACACGACTCAATGATCAGAATGGTTTTCATTTAACACATGGTGTCGCGTTGGTGTCTAATCGGTCACAAGTACAAGACTTGTCAGTTATGAAACCTCAACATATTTCAAAAGCATAAGAATTATTACGGTACACGACACGTGCATCCAACTAAAATTTTAACGGCTCTCTCGTACACTAGTCTGCATTTGTCAAGACTGATCGAATTAGCTGACATCACGGGCGCAAGTGTCAAGATTTGTTTGTCCAACTATTTGATTAAAGCCGTAGGACGCTAGCTGTGATTGCTAATAATGGAATATTAGTTGTATTGTAAATAAATATAAGTTAATGTGTAACGTTTCTCTACTAATTTGTAAATATTGAAGCATAGACGAACGTAGCTAATATTGCATATTAATGTTTTGAACGGATTATAAATAATAGTTTTAAAATAATCTAATTTGAATCAAAACCACGGGTCGATTTAAAAAAATATGAAAACATCTCCATGTTATCGCAGCGTGCTCCGAGATTTATCGCGTACCGTTAATTGTCGTAAACACAACGTGGCGGCGGGCGGCGGTGTAACATAGAGCTAATCCAATTATTGTAAGGTGCATTTTTGTTGCTCGCCCGGGCCGTTCGGGAATTGAAAGTTATTTAGAAAAGTTAACAGAATATCATAAATTTACATTCCGTGCCGTTGCACAACTTTTCATATGCGATTAAGATAATATCACTTTACGATAATTTAAATTATACCCGGCGTAACGTGTTAACTGCGTAACGTTTGTGTACATTGTAAGATTCCATTTGACATTTTCTAAAAGCGTTTTCTTGTCACGAAACTTTCGGAGTAACGCCATTTATGGGCATATCTAGATCATTACGTTACACTCAATACAAAATTAGAGTTACTGAATATGTAAAGCGTTGTCTATTTCCGTTATATTGATCTTAATGAGCTAGAAAATTAAATATGTAATAATAAAATTCAATCCAAATAATCTAATAAACTGTAGCAAATAGCGCGTCGATAGAAATCATAGATGTACAACGCACTAATATTTCCTCCTAGAACAGGACCATTTGCATGAAATAGCCAGTAATCAATGTTATTTAAAATAACGAAATATTTATTTATTTTTACAAAAGTTATAATTGCCCCTCTTTTCACTGGTAAGGCCTTGTCAATGTTAACATCGAAAATATGACAAATAAATCACGAAGAGTTTAAAATCAAAACACGATCGACACTTGTGTATGTAAATAAACAAAATTCATCGAAAGTGTCACCTTCAGTGCTCGTGCACAAGGTTATGTTGCTGTACAGTATTTACGAGTTTGTACAAAAACGGACAATACCATTTATGTCCCGATTTACATATTCATGTTTTTATTGGAGTATAGTTTTTGTCATGCCGTATGTAGCGTGTAGTTACGGTGTAATGTATTAAATAGTGTATAAATCGTTATGTGTTTGTTATTTTGATGCAGATTTCCCACATATCACATATATAAAAAAGGCGTAGTAATGTTTCATATTAGTACAACGTCCATATTTGGAGCTTGTCAAAAGTAGATGTGAGAAGATACCGGCTATAATAGAGATTTTTTATGTTAGAAATTCATATTATCTTGTCGATACTTTTACATACAGACAAACAGTGTGGGTATATTAACCACCTTGTGTAACTAAAGTAAGAAGGGGTTCTGCAATACATAACTATAATTTAATTTTTTATTTATAGGCAACAAATAATGTAAAAACGGTATCATTTATGTGTCACACGGCCGTGATATATCATTATTTTAAACGCACCTTGTGGATTTGAATAAAACCCACGGCACACGAGTTCGCGTGCGCAGCCCTAGCCGAGCCTTTAGAAAGCCTGCGCACCAATAAATACTCGCGCGATTATGATCTACGGCGCGTAGCCCGTAGCTACAATGCATTCAGTGGGCATGAATCAGCCACCACTCTTTGCGAGGATATTTACAGTAGTTCATCTTAACTTCATAAATCTGCCACTTCTGGCCATGATCAATGCGATTTATGGCGGCCAACGCATATAAAATCTATATCGCGTAATGTTAGGTTCAAGGCAATTTTTGCTTACCACGAAAATGTCCATGAGCGAGATCTTTAAGTCTGCATTCCTGCTGCACTCACGCACCTCCCTAGAAAAACTTAAGTGGACGTGCGTGGGATTCCCGCGTTCACTCTAAGTACACAAAAAACATTGTACTATTTAAGGATACAATGAACGTCGTCGTTATATTTCTGGACGTTCTTTATAAAGAATATTAAAAAGATGTTACTAATTGACGAAATAGGCACCGAGATGAACGCGCAGGTATTCGAGACTAATAAGTCGTCGACGTGAAATGTGGACTACAATAAAAAATATATTTATCCGAACAAGTTAATAGTATTATATATTTAAGGAAACGTTAATCAAATTGAATCATTCTGTATTTAAACCGAATACTCTCAAGGCTTGAAGTTTGAATACATTTTACTGATAACGTATTAATATATTACATTGATTTTTATGTTTGTACTATCATAATAAAATTGTGTGATCTTGTAATAATAAAACGGTTGTTTAATGTTACTAGCGTCAACAAATTGTTTGTAACAAACATAATTAACTATCAATTGAATTAATTATGTACTTAATTACAATTTATTTTTTATTTTGCAGATTCAGTACAGTTTGTGCCAGACCAGTATAGAACATTCTAGTACGCATAAAACCGCATAGACATGCTCATTTTTGTACATATACTTGACAACGAAATTTTACCAGAATTGCTGCAGAATTGAACCGTTACCACCAGAAAAGCATTCTCTTAATTCTTAACAACCTCTGCGTCATGTTCTCTGAACAATCGTGTGTCATCCTTATTGGAGTAGGGAAGAGCCATGTATTTGTATGTTTTCTAGTTGCAATCTTTGGACGCCTGTTGTTGCTTACTATTATATTAGTAAAATTTAAAAAAGTAGGTAAAAGCATAAACTGAGGACGTTGTGTATTATCATTTGTACTAAATTAACAACGTAAGAAAAGTATCTCTATAATAATAGAGCAAGGCTTGACTCTAAAGACACAAAGTAGAGTGTAGAGAACAAGCGTTGAAACTAACTATTGGGCAAAGCCTGTTAAAAAAGTAGAGATATCAATATTTAAGTTCACTACCGGTCGATATCGTATAAATTAATCGATACGGTTATACTTTATAGTTTAAGGGAAAGCTGTACCGAAGTTAATAAAAATGGCCTATGTTTATGACTATCTACAGGTGTGGGTACGAGCGGGTACGTGTGGGTACGTGTAGGTACTGTCCCTCACACACGTGTCGGCTACTTTCACGCGGCCGCACCCATGTTAATTGCTCCCGTTCTTCGGCGAAGTTTTATTTATTGCTCTCGGTGATTGTGAAAAGTTTGGACACACATTAATGTATGTGTTTTATCTGGACCGGTCTATCTGACGCACACATCACATGTAACACATGTCAATGAGCAATGGTTTTAGCGGTCGGAGCTCTCTATTTAGCGTCAGCTGCCTGACATTTTCTGGACACGTGTACCGGAGGGTCAAATGAGAAAAAGAACTAGAAGAAACACATTCGAATGCAAACAAGCATATGGATCTCCTAATTGCAAGCCGACGCCTATATATGCACCCACAAAACCCCTGATTTACTTAACCCTTCCGCAACTGGGTTATCCGAACCTTATAAAATGCACATGACCTGTAATTGCCGTTATGTAAGTATTATGTGAGTGGTCACTTCTCTTGTCGTGTTATACCGATTTAGATGCAATGAATCAATTATGCTGCATCTTAAGAGTCCTCATGTATGTAATGATTATTTATAAGCAGATTAAGCAGTTAGCACAAGCAGTTTTCATTGCCGCTACTCTCCATTCGCATATTTGGATTCTGTATTTCCTAAACAGCTTGGAATTTACACGTTACCATTACTTATTGGTGATAAGTGGCATCTACATGCGGACGTACCCGAGCGCCAATGTAAGATACGCCATAGCCACTCTCTAATGCCATCTATTAAATAAAGTATATTTGTTTAAAATAATAACCTCGTGAGAAAATGCTCAAAGGCACATTTGCCGTTGTCTCCACACGGCTACAATAGGGGGGTAAATAAGAATTCAATTATTGGCTAAACAAAAATGTGAGTGGTCCGTGGTCGCGAGACGGAGTCAACGTTTTTAAAGAAATAAACATTAGTTGTTTACATACGACCGCCGCCATAACCAATATTTGATATTCGAAAATACTATTCTAATGTATTTCGTGGTATATTGCCATCTACCTGCTTGGTTTCGTATTGTGATACTTAGCGGCTCTTTTTTGACGTTTATATTTTTTATTAATACAAATATGATGCGAACTTTTAGGGTTTTTGCCATTCGACGTCTCAATAATACTCTAATCTAAAAACACAATTTAATGATCTGTTAACCTGATACCCATTAATCTACACGTAATAACTTTTGTATATTTTTTATTATAAATATATATCCACATTATATATTCCGTACTAAAATATATCCATAATTCTATCCGATTTATTCTATTTGTAAGTTAGTCAAGGTCTGATAATGGCGATAGAATGTAAATAAATTTTAATAAATATTCATTTGAAACTTAATAGCCATTATTACAACGTCGTATACGCCACGTCTGTTCTGGTCGTGGTCGATGCGATATCGCCGCTTGGGAATAGCGACCCGATCATTAATACGGATTTTTTATAATCAAATTTCAATAAATAAAACATTAAGCAAAAACAGCAACGCTCCGAGTCTCACGGTCAAACTCGCAATAAATTTGCCACCGAGCACAGGCCACAACGCGGAAACTGCCAACGTCACCACTTGCCTCTCATGTTATCACTTCACTAATATTTATTTGAGATTCCTCGAAATAAATATAAATAATACTCGTATTATATAATGTATATTATGTTAAATTAACTTTAGATGTAAAACCTACTGGCTACTTACTATAAGTAACTTAAGCTAATTGTCAAGAAATAATCATATTCCACATATTATTTTTACATAATTGTTAAATTGTTAAGTGAATTAAAATGTCCAATGACTAAATGAATTATATGTAGGAGGGTTTAAAGGTACTTTATAATAATATGGATCCAGATAGTAATCTATTATATCATCTATCATAGATTAAAATATTATAAGGCATCAAAATTGGAAAATCACTAAGAAAATCTAATCTAATACGTAATAGAGTAATAAATTTAAAGTACGTAACAATCTATTAAATAACCATAAAAAAGTAATTGGTTCATGAAAGTATAGACGAAGCATCCAAAAATACCTGCAAAACCAGTCGATACCGGCAGGGGGCAGAATACACCCCACAGATCATAAGTTGAAGGCGTTTCGCATCTCTCCGTTGGTCAAGTGAGTTGACAGTTAAGTCCGGCAGGGGTCAGTCACGCACAATGTCCGGTCCACCCTAGCAGCAGAGGGTTGAGTTCGAAACAGGTTTAACGCGGACGAGCGCGGCTCGCCGGACCTCAGTGTACGGCGGACGGCGGTGCGGTCCGGGTGCCACGTAGTTAGCTACTGTCATGTGGCTCGCCCTCGGCCCCACACGCCGAGCGCCCGTCACAAGCGGAGAAGGGTGACATCACAACTCATCCTACTTTTTTAAAGAGCTTTTATGATGCACAAAGGGAAATATTTATTATATAAATACTGTCTCGACTTGATCATTACTGCAAAAATGCTGTTTATCTGCGGCCTAATTATTTTAATATTATATATAGGTATATTGGCAATATAAAAATTATAATATAATCTTTCCTACATATTATGTATATAAAAATATATAGTAGATGTTAATAATAGTAAAAGCCATTTTTCACAAGTTACACACCCAAATCTTAATTGAGTATAAATTTACAATCGACTAATCATTATGGAATGTTTTCTAAGAAGCTGACTCATAAATATAAATAAAAGTTATTTATTGATAAAAATCAAATCTTTGGTTTCATGTATAAATTATACAATATTTATACTTAGCATAAAACATTATAAATTGAGTAAATTAAAAAGTAATTATCTTTATAATTTTGTTTGATAAAAATGTACATTTTAAAAAGTAGAGTTTTCTCTACTAATAACAACGTACTAGCAAAGCGCAAGAGACAACCCGTTCTAGTTAGTTATCCTAGGTTTAATAGACGGTATTCATTTTTATATTTCAGCTAGGTACAACGCGTGTTTGTGTCATAAATAAGCTTGTTTAACGGCGCCAAAATATGCAGCAATATAAGAGAATACAAATAAAGCCTTCTTTCAAGTGTTTAGATACAAATCTACCAGTGATCTTGACGTTTTGATATTTTATTTAAATCCTAACCAAGATTTACACCCACAGGTGCACTAGTGCGCACATTTTAACACACAGTTGTTATTTGGTTCTCTTGGGAGGTACCTCTCGCCCACATAATACCGGCGTAAAGTGACAGCTTTGCTGTCGCGTTTCTTGCGGTTTGTGAGTAGCCGGTGGCCTATTGGGGGGATGCGTGAAGGAGGAAAGCATCTGCATATGTTAATGACCGTCGGTAGTCTCAAATGACTCCGATTGCTCGTTTGACCTCCTGTGCTATATAAAAAACTTCTTGTGCCGCGTTTAAACTACAAAATAAATATGAGCTAAAAAACTTAAGAGAGAAGAAAGCTTATTAGCAAATGCACATATAAACCCCCGCGTCGGTTTACTTCATTAAAGGTCATTTACAAAACTTGGAGAAATCCATTTTTTCATTAATTTTTATTATAATTTCATTAATAACACTATATTAGTATATTGGTATTGTGTTATCAATAAGTAACAGATTTTTCAAAGTGTCATAAATGGCGGTTAATGAGTACTTGCAGTAAGAAGACGACAGTCCTGACAAAGTTTTCGTTGACTACCGTCGAACACGTCTAAAATAATATACAAATTCCACTTCCTGTAATCTTGACTCTGACATTCAAGTTCATTAGGATAACATCGTTATTCATTTTAAATTCACTTTATAATTAATATGTGAATATCTGTTGGCGATAAATGAAATTTTATTTTGACGCTCTACGGAAAATACCCATAGATCTTAAATTTGCCTTTCATAATTAGTCAATAAATCTTAGTGAATATTAAATATAATATTCACAATTGATTACGTTCGTTTTATTATTAATGTTGTAGTGATCTTATTATATAAGATATTGCATCAATTAAAATAATTATAAGTGATATATTTTAATTCTAAATATAATAATCTACAGCTTCCATATTACCATAGATACCAATGTACTACTAATGAATTTTTTCACTAAGGTATATAATTAGATACAAGCTACTTAAAATATATTTTAATTAATTACCTTGTTAACAGACGTTATTAGTTTTTCAATCAAATGTATTGTAACCGTGTGTGTTACCTATATGTATATATATATTTTTTTTTTATAATATAACAATTAACGGGAAAAAAGATCATTAGATAACTAAGAGCCATTAGGTAACTACTGGCGCCTATTAACATCTGCACAGCTATGCATCTGTAGACAAAGCATCTGCATTGCGATCCATCTTTTTATCCCTACCTAACACACCACCCGTTTCAGCTGCAATGCGGCAATAGCACAACCTCAATCAAAAATTAAGTAATTCCTCCCTATAAAAGTCTTTTTTATACGTAGTATAAGGGGGAAAACGAGCAGTTGTTTGGATCCGAATAGAGATTATACAAAAGCCTTTCCCTCCTTCCTCCCACCTCCATAAGCCACCGGATACTTACACACAAACGCGATAGCACAGCCGGTATCTTGCAAGGGAGCGATATCTCCCAGGCTGTGACGGCCCAATTCCGCTGCATGCAGTGTGCACCTCTTTTTTATGTTATGGGGGGCAAACGAGCAGTCGGAGCCATTTTCATGACCATCGATGACTTTAGACATCCGCATGGAGGCTATACGCTGCTCTCCTTCTGCTCCTTCTCATCCCTCCTCCATGGGCCACCGGCTACTTACACACCGCACGAAACGCAACAGGTCACGTACCACTTACTTTTGCAAAACTATATAAATAATAAATATAAACCTCAGAATAAAACATAACTATCAACACTATAAATAAACATCACACAAATGGTTATCATAACATTTCGATCTCAAATATCCCGTCGCGTATATTTATGCAGCTATTTACACAACTGTATAAAAATTAGCGCTAGCAAAAGTTTGCCTTGTACAAAACATTTGACCGCGCGCCGATGTTTAATGTACTTAAACGGTAATATTAAACAAAGTTCAACGATCCACTTCGGCATACGAGGGAGTTATCGTTAAAGGCGCTAAATATAATAAAATAGTTTGTTTTATGGTATAAGAGGCAAACGAGCAGTCGGAGCCATTTTCATGACCACTAACGTCCATAGACAACCTGATAGAGGCTATTCAGATGCGCTACCCTCCTTTCTCATCCTACCACCTTGCGTGGTCCTTACTATTAGTTATTTATGTCCTTACTGGCTGTGCGGTTTGACCAGCACCGGATCCAAGGGGCTTAGGAAGACTGCAGTCCCGGACCCCGTAAGGATCAATGAACCGCTACAGAGCAGCCGCAAAGTGAAAGCATGCAGTGCAACTCCTCGCTGGCAATTTGGCCGTCATCTCATGCAGAAGAAGAGTTATTCTGAATTTAAGGGCCTGAAGATCATTTTTTATTGTACCTATAAAAGGGTACCGATTCTCAACTCCAAGGTGCGCAAGCCCCGAGCCATGCCAGAGCTTATTCCAGCGCTGGGTTTGACCCGCGTAAGCCTGTCCAAATAATTTTTACAAGACGAAAAGTATTCGTTGGGCAATCCACATTATAATATATATCTGTGTGAATTTTAGTAAGATCGTGCTACACAGCGTACATGCAGCTGATTGGGCCGGCACGACCCGGGAGGTACCTCTCGCTTACCCGCCAGTGGCGTAAAGTGACAGCTGTCGCGTTTCGTGCGGTGTTTAAGTACGCGATGGCACTTGCAGGGAGGAGGCGGATGGAGGGCAACGCATCTGTATAACCACTATACGGATGTCTATGGCCGTCGGTAGTCATGAAAATGGCTCCGTCTGCTCGTTTGCCCTCTACTGTAAAAAAATATTCATAATAACCATGTCGGTGGGATTCTGCCTGTGACCACTGGCAAGCGGCAGTGTACGCACGGATTGCGTCAAGTCGTCATGTAGTTTTTTTTAATCCTATACATAATTATATTATTTAAAGAGAACGCCCAAACATAAATTAATAAAAATAGATTCTATCTTTATTGCCGCTTAAGAAAAAACTACAATTATCTTATTATAAACTGAGAGTCGGTATTGTGATTATTTTGTTATCTCTATGCGGAATTAACTTATTTTTCCTTGATTTACTGGCATTCGATGTGATAAAACAGTAATGAAATATGAGTGTGTAATATTTTTTAAATACGATCCTAGGTAGGTATATCTGCGGAAGAAATTTAGCCCGTAAAGTGTAAATTTATTAAAAACTATATTATATATAAAGTTAGCAAAGTGAATTGAAATTAAATTCCCTTTAGGAACATCCTATTTAAATTAATAATATTTTAAATTAATTAAAACTAAGCTATTGGTCGCTCATATATGACAATATTGAAGGTTAATTTTATTAGACTTTTTCAAAATATTACTGATATCATTTATAACCATGATTGTGTGCTAAGACGCAAAGAAGGCAAGGTTAGAATAATTTGTTCAAAATAAATGATGCAGTCCTGAGATTCGCCGACGATAGGTCACGCTTGCCTATACATCTTAGAGTCATAATTACTGTAAAGGCTTTTTATGGTAAGTATAGAAGTGCAAACGACCAGACTAGATATCCGCATGAAGACTATATAGATGCGTTGTCCTCCGTCTTTACACGCCGCACGAAACACGACAGCACAGCTGTAACTTTACGCCGATATCGTGTAAGACTGACAAAGAATATCAATTTGACTGACCGTATGCGTAATGTAGAGTTACCACTTCAAACATACAATGTATTTTATCTTAGCCAACACTGAATATTAAAAGACTAATTAAAAACACACGACTACATATTAAAGCTAATTTTACGAGCCCATATAATTATAATAGCGTTATTTAATTAAACATCTAGCGTATAAACTTACCTAGTAATTAGTTCTAGTGCCGCGGTAAACAAGACAAAAACCAAAAAATATGAATATAAGAGTCAACATCAGCATCTCAAAGATTTCGGATAAGCTTTAGCTTTGCTTGTACCATTGTCTGTGTTTCTCAGGTTGTAATTAAGACATTAATGGCCAGTGTTAATATAACTAATAAAAACATCACTGTTCATGGCTATTGTTGTAAACCTTAAATAAACGGGGTTGTGCCTACAACTAGATATTTCCGTATATTTAAGTATTAAAAAACAATATAACTATAGTGAAAGGAATCGGAAAAAGTTCGTATATGAATATACAGGGTTATTTTTTGGTCACCGGCCAAATTTTAAAATAAGGAAGTAAACATCATTATAAGGGTGTGTTTTAAATTTTATAGTCTATTTGTAATATTTGGTTCAATAAAAATCGATTTGAAATGGTCCTTAAAAATACAGTGATCGTGGTTTATACGCGAAATGTATCGACTTCAAGGTCAGTGACGCCAGCCGAGCGACACTCGCAAGTCACATGCCACGCGGTGACCAAGAAATATGTTTGTAACATGGGACAAAGTAATTTTAACTAATTATTTTTTTATTCTTTTTTATTTCATAAATCGAATGTTTTAATGATTCTGAACCAAACCTGAAAATTTGGCCGGTGACCAAAAAATAACCCTGTATAGAGTAGGAACATACGTATTTCATATTAGTATATACTGCAAAATAATATATAGCCATCTTTCATATACATATGAATAAATGAAAATAATAATCGGGGCGGGCGAAGCTGCGGATTGTAGTATATTATGATAGCAAGTATTAAAACGTAATATTGAAATTTAATTTTATCTCAAATGACATTATATTATAAGGTCACAATACACCACGGACACAACTATCAAGACTATTGATATTTATATTTCAAAACTTGACTTTTTTAAACTATAAGAAATAAATAAAATCGTTAACTCCAAACACGACAACAACAGCACATAAACAAAGTCATTCCAACATGTTTCTGTCTTCGTTTTAGACTTACATTAAATATACTTTACCTCAGCTCTAGCTATTTATTTAATCTTTCTTATCTATAACCAAGGGGTGGCGTCATTGCTTGCTGCTAGCAAGCTATAAAAATCTTAATATAATAAAACCTCGTGTCACGATGTTAGTGCTAATCTCTGAAGCTACCAGACGTATTTAAATGAAATTTAGCACACATTTTTAACGTCTAATGTCCAACTTAAAATATAGGCTATATTTAATTTCCATGAACATGCGCAATATTGTTATTGCCTCCGCAACGCGTGGCCCGTGGTTATATTTACAAGTTAAGTTCTCACCAAGAAATAAGTTAAAAACTAATTATATGTATCAGACATCATAAAATACAGGAAAGATAATTAAATTAGGCAACATTTGAACGTGCAATATTTTTTACACACACGTGTAACCTTGGCCACACACACAAACATGTGTTTAGGAAGTTAGTCATCAGATAATTGGAGTTATCTCGAAACATAACTCGGCGCTAACTTAAACGCGTAATTGACTCCACGAGGAAAATAATAATTAGTACTGTTTTGGGCAGCATTTTATCTGAGTAGGACCTTCACGACTGGCGAAGTTAATGTCAAAATGTCACATGACACCGGCATGAAGAGAGGGCGGAAGCGATTACCGATGCCCATAGACATCCGCATAGAGGCTATACAGCGGCGTTGCCGTTCCCCCTTCGAGGGCCACCGGCTACTTACACCCCGCACGAAACGCGACAATAAATCTGTCACTTTACGCCGGTATCATGTAAGCGAGAGGTACCTCCCAGATGGTGCCTTCAAATGCGGCTGCATGCAGCGTGGTACCACTTCTTACTAAAAGTTAGGTTGAAGTAATTGGGAGGAAGCGGGCAAAAGACTTCAACGCAGTGCCGCGTTCTTTGTTCATATCGATATCTTCTAATGAAATTGAGATATTATATTCAATAATTATTAAAAAAAAATAAAAAAAATGTCAGAAACTAAAGATATTGCATTGCAGTCACTAAGCCACAAAAAAAATATCCTATGGGATGCCATGGGATAATTTTCTATTTTCCACAAGATCGAAATTTATGCGGGTCAAACAACTGGGCGCAGCTAGTAAGTTTATAAGTTTTTATTACAACATATATTAATTACCTCAGCCGCAATTAATTAAAACTACGACTGATAAAATTTATTTATATTGTAGAAGAAAGTAGGCCCCAGATGGGACTCATATCTATGAGAGAAGAGAGAGAGTGTATTATTTTTACGCGATTTAAACCAAACATATTCTACTAATAATATAAATGTGAATGTGAGTTTGTTCGTAACGCTTTCACGCCAAAACTACTCAACCGATCACCATCAAACTTTGTTCACATATTCCTAGACACACAGATTAGAAATGACATAGGATACTTTTTATTTAAAAAATATTTTTAGAGGGGTCAAAAATTATTTTTGCAAATATTGAAATTCAATAGCTGTTGTTCGATTTGAATATAATGTTCATTGGTAGGTACTTAGTGAAAAAATGCGAGCGAAGCCGCGGGGAAAAGCTAGTAGACCACCTTCCGTAACACAATGGAATGTTTAGTTATAACTTATAAACATAAGGTTAAATTCTTAAGATAGTTTGATGTCACTAGAAATTTAAGATGAATGTGTCCCGTTATTAAGATGACGTGGCGTTTTATAACTTATGTATTATTTAACATTCTGTAAATATTCTGTATAGATTCATTCACGAACATAAAACTATAACGATAACAAAACATGTTTCGCCAGAATTTTAGATTAGATTCTACCTGAACAATAATTTAACACTTTTACTACGAATGTCTGTATCTCTCTTGTTAGACATTCGAGATTATTTAGAACTGAGGTATATATTATTATAAATTATTAGTTTAGGTATATAAAGTAAATAAATAAATATCTTTTTCCATATTGACTTAAACCGTATCCGATTAATGTGAAATACTTGGTAAGACCTAACATAAACAATCACATCATTTTGAACCGTACCATAGCTAAATCATACTATGAGATCAGGCAAATCTTTCAGTTTCATTTCCGTATTGCGACACTCTTAATACGCTCACTTAACACCCGCGAGATGTGAGCATTTTTAGTATCGGTTTGTAGTACCGTTTCGCAAGCTTATGAGGTTCCACGCAGCCCTTTGGAAAGATATAAGGGCAAAACATGTCCATATACGTAAGTCTTTTTCACGGCTTTGTCAGAATTTAAGCCCCGAACGCTGTGGTTCTTTTTCAATAAACTTTTTCAATTGGTTCTCTTTCACAGCATACATTCAGGTTTGGAAAAAATTTATATTTCCGATACAACGCGTGCGCAAACTGGCTGTAAAATTAAAATCATCAACACCTCGGAGCGACCACTTCACACTGTCTTTGTTTTGCTCTTGTTTCATTCACTTGTCAACTGACACTTCTAAATTAACGTGCAGAAGACTTATGACTATAAGCAAGTAAGAAATTTTAAGGAGTTGACTCTGAAAAGAAGCAGCAAAAGGTTTCCTATGATAAGATTTTATTTTTTCTTTATAATCAATAATCACATTAAAAAACGCACGAGCGTATAAACACAATCGATAGACATAAGGAAAAATACACATAAAATGTATAATCATGAATAAATATTGTAAATTCCCAATCAATAAATTAAATTGCCATAATTGATTCAGTCTAAATAAGTTATATCGTAATCATCTGCCTCCCTGGGTCGGCCATTACACGTCACAAATATACAGTCAGCCGATTTTTTTATCGATTTACATAATTACAAAATTATGCCTTATATTGACGAGTGCGTAAACTACACGAGTGAAACTTCATAGGGTTGCGATTTGCGAATATAATTTATTTAATTATTTACATATATTTTTTTTATTTTGTTGAATAAAAAATGTAAGTAAGTACTTAAGTAGGTACTAAATAGATATTTGTGTTAGTACCCGCTCTTAGGTTTGGATGAAGTGTAGTTCAGACATCTGCATTTTTATGGAAAGTCATTAAACATGGAGTTGGTAATCACTTACTATGCTATAAAAATATCTTGAGTTTAAGTGATTAATTGCACAAAAAATGCTTACTAATGTGTAATTAGTAGTTACAACTAAAAAGTAATGAACATAATATGTATAGAATTTCTTTCACGTGATTTACTAAAAAAATCCGTTAAAGTCTTTAAAACGAATAAAAAAATTCGTGACATATAACTACAAAAATGTCCAATAGTAGTTTGTTATTTAATTACTATGATAACGATGAATTTTTGCATAATATTGACATTATGATATTACAATAAACATAAATGTTTAATAAGATACATAAAATATTTTTGTTGCCTATAATAAATTAACATAATGGGCCTAAAACATTCTTATGCTCATGGGGTTTTATCATATATAAGGTGACCAACAGATTTGTCTTGTCATTATGGAAAAATATGTTGTCATGGTAACGTGTATTGTTTTGTGGCTGAATTGTCAATCCATTACTTTATCCTACAATAGTGAATTTCTAGTAGCTAGGTATACCGATTGCAGCACTATATAAATGGATAATTTATAGCCTATATGTTACCGAAGACTAATATCCCCATCCCGTAGTTTTTACGTGAAAACCGCACAACAGACAGACAGACAAAAATCCTCTACAGTTTTATTATATGTAAATATCACTAAGCCTACTTCTACTGCAAACGTCATTGTAATATATTTTTACGTAAGAGACAGCCCTAAGCTCTCTCGCCTACATAAAAATCTAATACGAGAATTAAGAAGCCTTTTCTAGTGAGATTGATTGTCTAAGATCGGTATCTCACGATTAACTCGTTATTATTAGGTAGTTAAATAGTATTATTACCTTTTAGTAATAGTATTCTTGTCCCAGTTCTACGTTAAGTTGTAGATTAGTAGTATAGATCTTTTCTTTATTCGATTCAACGAGATACCAGGGATAATTCCTATTTTTGACCGATTCCGCAGAAGGGGGGAATATTTTCTTTTATTTAACAATTTTAATATAAATAATTCTAAAAATTGACTTTCGTTTATCAAGTGAACGACATTATCACCAAATATGGACATCGTTATAACATCATAAATGCGAAAGTATGTTCTTGTACATGTTTGTTACTTCTTCACACAAATACTTCGAATACAGATATATATTATAATCTGGAATAAAAAAGGTACTTTTTACCCAAAAAAAAATAATGATTGAGATACATTTTACGAGGCTAATTCAATAATAAACATTTTACCAAAGAATTTGAGACTTTCTCGTGATTATACATGTTTTGATTGTGGTCGATTCTTAAAAAAGATAGGTAGGTAATCGAGTTTTCTTGAAAACTCCGCCGATAAAAGTAAAATTTTCTACTAAACTGCGCAAAGGTTTTTAATTAAACATAAGACTCGGTGAAATAAACACCTATACATATAATTAATTCTGAGCTGCCGTTAATTACGAAACCGAATGAGTCAATAAATTACCAGAAAAGCCCCAAATACACGTCATTAAAAACAAAAGACAGCGCGTTGCGCAGCCGCCAGAGACGGCACGGCCCTACTTCGGATTTATAAAGTTTGCCAGATTTCTCTCCATAAAAATACTATATATATATTTAAGTTTGGACTATTACAGTTTGTAAAAAGTAATAGGCCAAAATTAAACAAGTTTAGAGAAATGTGCTTGAGGAAGAAAACGTTGTAAAGGACCGTACCTATTATGTAGCCGGTGGCCCATAGAGGATGGAGAACGAAGGCGGGCAACCCATCTGCATCACCTCCATGCGGATATCTTCTCGTCAGTAGTCATAAAAATGGCTCAGATTGCTGGTTTGCCTCCTTTTACTATAAAAAATAATGTTCTAAAATATGGGCTTGCTCATTGATTTAAACATATTATAACAAACATAGTAGGTACATTATATACAGAGCTGTCAGTACCGCAGAAAGGAATATGTCCACGAAGCGGCACACATTAATTAAATGTTATATCTGCTAATGCAGCGGACGTGTTGATCTTAAGTTAACCTTTAGTCTGGGATAGTAAGCAGTAAGCACATATTATGATGTATTAGAAGTCGTAATGAAGTGTAGGGTGCATTTTATTTACTTACAAAAACTACTACAAATATATATCGTATTACCTATTGTGCTAAAAAGGTGTAGGTACTATGACGAGCCCCCAATTTTGCAGAGTATACACTATTAATTATCAAATTTTATTTAGTAATGATTGATTTTTGGCCACATAGCAACACATGGCGGAGCACTCCGTGAATTTACTGCGGTTAAAACACATATGTAAAGGCGTACAATTATCGTAAGCACAATAGATTCTCTCTAACTGTTTGTTCACCTTTACTTCCGTAAAGCATGCAAACAACCTTACAACGTTGCATTCTGTAAGAGAAAGCAAACATTTATTGATAAAGTATCATTCGACTTTCCTCCAATGAACTTTGACGAATAAAATAAATTAAAGTAAGAAATATCATGATTAAATTATGAAGTAAATTATTTTTTTTATTTTTTCATATTATCAATCTATACATAGGTATTAAACTATATTTATCCAGTTCTTTAGTCTATGGAGTGTGTTGGTGAGATCGGGAAAATATGGTGTAAATAGATTTCACAAATAGATAATACTCTGAATCAGAAAAACTTATGTCACCAACAACTTTACCCCCGTGCACACGCTTGCGCGCAGTCTTGCACTTTATGCGGTCATTGTTAACATTCGTAATTTGTAGGCTTTTTCTTATCCTCATTACTCTCACGAGGTGGACATTTTTCTTTCGCAATGTGATAATTACCATCAGCTTCGAGCCCACTCCTGAGTTATACGGTATTCTCCTTATAAATTTGAGCGGTCGTAATAAACTTCAGGAGTACAACTTTCGGTGCTTTATCCTCGCGTATTTCTTACCAGCAGGATTACATGCTGTATATAAAGCATGCGTTTACGGCATACACACGTTTTATACATATAATGAATGTTTGGCAAAATAAAGGCTACCAGAGGATGTAGGTAATTAAAATAATATTTCTACTCTAAAATGTAAGACTATTTTAGTAATAGTTTATTATTAAAAAAGGACCTAATTTTAAACTCTAGTAATCAGAATGATTTTCTATTACAGCAAGTTGGCGTTTCTTATTCATCAACTCGTATGTCCGTTCTATATCTAGAATTGGAAGGAAGTTGCTGATGATGATGATGTCGTATCTCCCTCTAATTGAATTTCCGAACTGGCGGAGATCGTATCGCTCCGTTTTAACTGTAAGTAATTAAAGAATCCTTATAAGAGATAAGTGTATTACCAAATCAATTATTTTCCGTTATATTTATCCAGAATATTCGATAAGTACTTATGTAGTCCGCTCATGCAGGTAGTGGGTATATGATTGGCATAACGAGCGCAGGCACCGATTTTGGTCAATAATCGCCATAAGTATAGTGAGTACTTTCGCGTACCGAATGAAATAATAATTGGTGGGTCCGATTTATCACATTGCTGTTCTCCGAAATGCCTGAACAGTTCTTGTGTAAGCCCTTCACGTCGTGCGCACGAAAATATCTCGAGACCATGCCGAGTGAGCTTAATTACAGGTAGAAAAATAAATTCATGGGAATTTCGCCGGCCGAGATCTTTAACTTTATTTTGTCTAACCGTTCGCCCGCAAAAAATAACAAACGCAATCTGGACTTTTATTCTAGCTGACCCTTTCTGTGAAAGGATCTATTAAACACAATGAAGGGGTCAATTTTCTCAGCGTATCAAACTTGGACTGACCAGTCTTCCCACACTGGTCAGTCCCCAGTACTGGTCATCAGTGTTTTGTTTGGAATATTGTCTACGCCATAAAAAACAACCCTTTAATTTTCGATGTATTTCAAAGACAGTACTTAGGTGTGTGATGCCCCTTTCAATAGGCAAGCCGTTTGTGCGTATTGTGCTCGGCGTGCTCACAGGTGTGTCTATACAGCTATTGTACAAAAGAATCCTTTCAACCACCCTTCGCAACTGCGACCTTAAAAATTGTAATCGTTATGAATATACGTGGATAAAATTTGACCATACGTTATTATTGTTATAGTCTATGATAATATTTTAACGCATTCAACATAAATGAAAAATGTAATGTAAACGGTTAGATCAATTCTTTTTAAATAAAAAGATAAATGAGTACCTAAGAATGTATTTAAATATGAGCAGGGAATATTTTTATTAATTACTTACACGAACTTTGTAAAAGTATTCCTTAAGAACAACGAAGTAGACAATTCAACGTAGCACCTAGCCAACCAGCACCTTTTTTCAAATTCTTCTGCTTTCTAGAATATCTTATGAGCCGATTTAAGCATTTTAAAAACTAATCTATATACGAGAATTATCTTGAATGTATCTATTGTATGCTGTTTTCTTGAAGATCAAGAAAACAGCACACAATTGCCTCGTAGCAAAAAATACTCGTAAACAAAATCTTTTTACAAACACTGCAATCTCTTTTTTGAAATGTGCAAATTATTAACTAGCAGTGTAAATGTATAACTTAATAATGTTATCTAGAAATCTTAATTATAAATAATAATAATAATTAAATAATATCAATAAAATACAAAAAAAATTATTACATTTAATTTGTATTTAATTGTAAAACAAGAACGTAAAATAATATACCAGTGTAGTGTGTTTATTTTAACATACTTTTACTAAACACGCAATTAACATAAAAATTGCGTCATTTTTAAATCTTTAACCAACAGTCTGGTAAACAGGGTAATGTTTTTCGTATATACATAAGTGCCACGTGATAAGCTAAGACAGAAATGATTATGTATGAATGTGTGAAATCTGGATTGACTTGCTATAAGACCAGTCGCAAATAGTTATTTCGACGGCGGGTTTATATAATTAACAACGTTAAACTATTTCAATGACTTTTACACGTAAATATTGTAAGTTTTTTTATTGATTACAGATTTTTAATATTAAGTAATTGCTGGAGTAGTGTAAGTAGCGTAATTGCTGGATTACGTCTGAATCATACTCGACTAAATTTTAAGGATTATAATGTCGCGTTTCGTACGGGCAGTGACTTAAGGTAACGCATTTGCATATTATGCGAATGTTAATGGGCCTTATAGTCTCCTAATGATCCCAATTTCTTGTTTATTCGCTAACCTATAACATAAGTAGGTACCTCTCGCATATGCAAGGCCGGCGTAAAGTGACAAATGTGCTGTCGCGTTTCGTGTTGTGTGTAAATAGACGGTGGCCCATGGAGGTGGGAGGAGAAAGGAAGGCAGCGCATTTGTATAGCTTCTATGCTGATGTCTATGGGCGTCGTAGTTATGAAAATGACATCTGCTCGTTTGTCCCCTATACCATAAAAAAATAAGAAACATGCGTCATATAAATTAAATGCTCCTGGGAGTATGATAACCCGCAAGTTGATCAGACGCCATAACTCCGCCAGACATTATCTGGAGATCATATAAACTTTAAGAAAACGTATAATTTTCGAATAGGTGTTCCGTGTTGTATAGAAGGTGATTACTTGCGTCTATCTCTATAAGGATAAGCCGTCGAAATCGTAAATGATTGCCATCGAATGTCAAGTGGCTAATAATAAATGGATATGACCGAACATTTAACTTGCCATTTGAGCCACGGATAGGTGAATAATTAGACGTGAGGACTATCCATCTCTGTCTGTCACAATGTTACATACGAAGTTTCTAGTTTTTTCCAGTATTTCATATATCTAAGTGTATACTGAGATATATGAAATTACACACTTGTGCCAAGCAAAACTTTCGTTTCTTTGGGACAAAGGTATTTTGTTATTTCAGATTGTATTCTATAGCAGTGCCATTTTTACCATTTGTTTAGCAGTTTTTTTTATTATTAATAGAATAACAAAATTACATACAAACTTTCTGATGTATAATATTAATAGGATAGGATAATAAAAATTAGGACAAAGTTCATATTTTATTATGATTTAACATATGTTTGCATAATCTTTGATAACGATATATTTTTTTTCAAAATATCAAATGTATAGTAGATCTATACAATTGATATTTTGAAAAAAAATATCATAAATGTGTCTAAAAGATCCGAATTATAATCCAAAGTCCCTAGATCACTGACCGGCGCGGGCGTATGGTACTACATTTTTTAAGCATTTTATATAAAACTAGCTGTGCTCCGCGGTTTCACCCGCGTTCAATTTATAAGAAATCCATATAAATTTCAACACCATATTTCACCACCTTAGGGATTGAATTTCTAAAAATCCTTTCTTAACGTATGCCTACGTTATAACATCTACCTGCATGCCAATTTTCAGCCCGATACGTCTAGTGGTTTGGGCAGTGTGTTGATAGATAAATATGTCATCTTTGACATTTTATATATATGTATATATTATACCCTTAGGCTGACTTTCCTTAACGGACTAGACTTTATTGATATCAATCAGATTACGTATGTTTCCTTTTAAGAATAAAATATTTTATAATAAACAAGAAATTTATGTTTAAAATGCATCGTTATTGAAGCATGTTTAAATTTATTTTAACACATGGAGTGTTAAAATAAATTTAAACATGCTGCATTTTGGTTATTGAATATTAAATTTAATTAAGATTTTTGTCCATTATTATGTTAAATACTTTTTTGATTAAAAAAAGTATCATATCGGGTCTATAAATTATAAAAAAAAAACAAAAATCGCCTGACTTAAATTAACATAAAGAGGATAAATAATTAATTACGTTTTGATATAAATTTTATGGTTATGTTTTATGTGTTTGTTAAAAAGGATCACGAGCATAATAAAAATATATATCTCCGTCATTTAATATACAAACTATATCAATAAATATAAGATTTTATGGCGGCACCGACATGACATCATGAAAGTACGTTTACATTTAGTAGCAACAAAGTTTTAAAATACTTAAAATGTTCTGCCTCAATGACTGGCTCAAATGTACAGACTGATTTTAGAGTCAATCAAGCTGAAATTAGTTAAACTTACTGGTAGTTTTATGACCAACGAGTCCCTTTGCCCCAAATCTACTTGTACCTTTACCAAATCTAAGCTTATCTAGCTTAAGGAGAAATAAGGGTGAAAAATTGTATGAATAAAGCGGGAAATATCACAGGGCTCAGCCAGATTAATATAAAAACTATATCAATAAATATAAGGCTTTATAGCGGCACCGATATCGCGAAAGTACGTTTACATTTAGTGGCAACAAAGTTTTAAATAAAATATCGCGTTCAATTCTCGCCCGAGCTTTCTGCGTAATAAATAAGTCAACTGGATCAAGTTATGAAAATATATTCAGACTAGTAAGTAGGTACATTAGTATAAGCAATCTTAGTAAAGGTCAAGTCAGAGGTGTACGTTAACAGTTATATTTAGCGAAAAATTTGCAAAGGCGTATTAAAATATGTACTAGGTCATATAATTCTTTAGACTTAATAATCTTCGACATCTACGTAACCTTATAATATACTTATAGATGTTATTGTGTTACTTCGTGTTCAATTTATGTACATTAATTTTTTTTTGTTGAAAAAAAGTTGTAAGACATGTTTATAAAGTGGTACATACGCTCATCTATCTGATTTAGTTATGTCTTTTAAGAAAGCGCCATCAGTGCATTGCAGTAAGATCGTGGAAGCACCGTGGAAGATTGCGTAAACTTTTTTTGTTGAAACTCAAGGAGCTAATCTAAATATTGTAAAAAAGTAGCTTTCGGAGCTTGAGATCCACCAGCCAATTCATGTCAGCGTGGTAACAATTTTTATGTTCCTTCGGGCTCAATTATGTAGTGAACATTAATCAAATGATAAGTTAAATCTATATTGAATATATTGTGCTTATCCAGCCAATGAATCCGGGCCGCAGTTTATGACGTCATGAAACCTAAATAAACAGACACTCCGTAATATATTAATTGTATATACTTCGCACAGGTCCAAGCATAACTCACTTATGAGCAGCTGACCCGTCTACACCGTCTATGACGCAGAGATTTACATCACGCGGATACAAAGGGAGCTTTTTTGATAAATCGTCGAAAAGAAACAAAGGGCACATAAATTTATCGAGGAGTGGCTTATCATGATCGCGTCTACTTTCTCTCGGCGTCGATAAACCTACGGTTAGTGCTTCGGTTGAGTGTCAAGTGGACACGTATCACACACGACCGTTGGTGATTTACTTCAAAATATAATAGCTTTTATAACTATTAGATTTACCTACTGTTACTGATTGCCACTGCTATTACTATCTACTATAACTACTATTATCTATTACTAATATCTAGCTAAGCCATCAGATTTTTTCGCCTGTAATGTTACGTGGAGGAACTATTAAACGTGTTTTAAGTTAACACGTTGTGTGGACAGAAAGAAATTCATGTATTTTTATATATACAACATATACATGGGTGAAGGTATTGTCATTAAATCCTGTGATTATTTTTTAAAGCATATATAAAAT